>JAEQBH010005063.1:0-114345 GCA_016808115.1 Tetrastigma voinierianum
GATGATGAACGAAGTTGGATAAAATAGTTATCTCTTTCTCCCCATGTCCACATGTATATAATTGTTAATGAAAGCAACATTAAAAATATTAAGTACATGACGTTCATGTGGCATACAATCAAATACAATATCATTTTCATATCTTTAGATTACTCAATTTACATTGTTGTTTAAAAAAAAAATTTGATACAGCCAGTTACTTTTTCTTATAACTTATAATATGGTTTCTTTACTTATACTTGAAAAAGTTGGATGTTGGGTTCATATTTCTCCCTCCTCACCTCTATTTGTTAAGACATTCTTCTTCAATTCTTTTATCCAAGAAGTTTTCTTGGTCTCTGAATCTTCTGGCACATCTTCAAAATTCAGTACTTCATAACAAAAAAAAAAAAATTGAATATCAGCAAAGAAATATAATTAATTTCTAGAAACATTAAGAAGATAATTAATATGAAAAGAAGAAAAAATGAAGAATGAGAGGACCACTAGGCCTCCCTTCAAGCTAAAAATTATAAGTGAAGAGAGGCAGCCTCATCTCTCCATTCATACAGAAATGGTGGACATTAAGAAATATATTGAATTGTCCACTACAAAGGTATCCATGAACCAACAAATATAACACCTTCTACCCTTTTGATTTTGGAATGAAGGGAGCTCGTTTGACCCCTCACCAACCGTGGAGAGATCTTGTTAATATGAAAACATAATTAATATGAAAAGAAGGAAAAATGAGAATAAGAAGGACCACAAAGAGCTCCCTTCAGAAGCCAAATTATAAAGTGAAGAAGGCAACATCAATCTCACCTATTCATGACCCCTTAAGTGGACATTAAATTTATTGAATTGTCCACTACAAAACAATCCATAAGACAACTAGATGTAACACCTTCTACCCTTTTGAGTTTGGAATGAAGCTAATTTGATCTATAACCTCTGACATGAGTCTATCTCAATTCATGGAAGATCTTTGTTAATATGAAAAAGAAGAAAAATAAAGACTGGAAAGACCACTAGATACTTCAAACCAAGTATAAGTGAAGAAGGCAACATCATCTCCTCATTCATGCAAACCCTTAAAGTGGACATTAAATATATTGATTGTCCACTACAAAGGTATCCATGAACCAGCAGATGTAACACCTTCTATCCTTCTGACTTTGGAATGAAGGAAGCTCGTTCGATCCCTCGTCAACCTCACAAGCCATGGAGTCATCAACTTATGAAGAAATCTTCTTGATTCCACTCTTGGTAATTTGTGAAGAAGACTATCTAAAATAGGGTTTATATAGGGAGAGGTGAGAGTGATAATTACTATAGGCCATTAGTAAGGTAATGGAAAAAAATCCGATATTTTGAGAGACAATAGAAAGAAGTGAATGCAAATGCATGAATCCATAAAGGTGAAGAAAGAGAGAGAAGTCAATGCGAATGCATGAATCTATAAAAGGTTGGCGTATTAATTACAAAGTAACATTAGTTTGCATTGAATCCTATAAGGTTGGTGTATTAATTATAAAGCAACAATGGGGTTACCATCCCTTCTGTTTTCCTTTTCTTTTAAGAACAATACAAAGGAAAACCATGGGCTATTGTAATTGTTATTCAATAAGTTGGCTTGTTTAGGGATAGGAATTTTGAAATTCATGGGACTTGATTTTATAATATTTTATTAACAAAAAAATAATCTCAAAGATTGAAATTAATATACATAAACACACCAGCCTGACACTAGACAAAAGTTTTGCATTAATTTGATAAAGAATATGTCATTGTTATAAGGATAATTTAACCACCCTTAATTATACTTAGGGACAATAATTTCATAATACTAATTACAAATTTGTAGTCATTTGTAAGAGTTTTTTGACATCTAATTTACTTAGCAATACTTCATAGTAATATGTTCCTTCACAAATTTGTCCCTTTATTGGGACCTGAGCCTTGGACTCCTTTTCTTATATAAAGTGAGACTCTTGCCCATTTGAGTTAAGTCTTACTGGTGTCCTTTGTAAGATTTGTAAGATTTTAATTCTATTGATAATATCCGATGATGGTGTCAAGACTATTTATAGTTATATATTAGAACAATCACTTAAGTACATAGTTATAATATGTTTTATTCTTTTAGTGGTATATATACAACGGTCGACATGGTTAAAACAATAAATTAACTTTGCTTTGTATAGAGTATTTCATAAGATTAATTTAACACATGCAGCATAATTTAACCTAGTCCATTATATGAGTTATTCTAATAGAACCAACTACAATTATAAGTTAACATGAGGGATTATCTTTACATATATGGTGAAGAAACAAAATATTAATTCATAATTTTGATGGATCGAACCTACTTTTGCATTAAAATGAAAAATTAGGGTTTCAATTACTATTAAGGAAAAGATTATATAGATCATATTCGTTAGTTAACAAAGAAATTAAATTCATAGGATTTGTTTTCTTAAATTCAAATCGATGAAATAGAAAGATCATCAATTTATTTCAATTTTATAATTGATAATCACAAAACTGAAAATAATATATATATATATTTTTTTATCTAAAGATATCGCAACAAAAAGTTGAACCACGATTAAAGTATACTAGATCAATCAAAAAATAATTATTTATTCTATTAACGATGAAATCAGGGCTTTTGCAATTGATTGCTTAAAATTGGTATGAAGAAAAATATTTATTTTCAAAGGAAATTAATTAATGGTGTTTTATTGTATGACTCTCAAGAATACCAATTTTTCTTTTGTTATTTTCCTTTTTCATTTTTGTGAGCTAACAATTTATATCTCCATTTAGTAAAGTGAGTTTTTTTTTTTTAATTAGTTATAATGTTGGTAATTTTTTTAGAATCGAAAAGATATAAAATCAAAGGCCTAGATCATACGTCCCATCATATATAGCAACTAGATTGAATGAAAAGATATAAAATCGCAAAGATATAAAATCAAAGCCCTAGATCATACGTCCCATCATATATAGCAACTAGATTGAATGAAAACTTTCAATAGAAAATAATCTATGAAGTGCAATCTATATGATCTAGGACAAATTTCACTAATCTATTCAAGATCTGATATTCACGTAGAGATCCTTTATGTAATTTTTGTATCATTTTCACTTTAATATCTTCTTTTCACCAAAGATGATGAAAGAAGTTGGATAAGTAGTTATCTCTTCCTTTCACATGTCCACACAATATCAAGGGAAAAAAATATATAAAATCGTCAATGAGAAATTAAAATTGAAATTCTTAGATGTCAAAAAAAAAAAAATTGAAATTCTTAGATAATGAGCAACATGAATATTACATATAACATATAATCATAGCACATTGTCATTTCATATCTTTAGATTACTTAATTTACATTAATTCTTTTCAATTTGATACAACAATTACTTTTGGCTTTCAACTTATAATATGGGTACTTTCTTCTTCCTTAATTCGATGAAAGTAGGCTATTGAGTTTCATCATTTCTTCCTCCCTCCTCTAGTTGTTAAAACATGTCTTCTTCTTCAAATCTTCTATCCCAATGATTGCTTGGCCCTCAATTTCTTCTGCACATCTTCAAAATTCAGTACTTCAAAACAAAAATAAATAAATAATAACATTAGCTAATAGAAATGAAATTAATTTCTAGAGGCATTAATAAGGTAATTAATATAAAAAAAATGATAATGAGGACCACCCGAGCAGCCTTCAAACCAAATTATAAGTGAAGAAGACAATCTCATCTCCCAATTCATGCAAACCCTCAAAGTGGACATTACATATATTAAATTGTCCACCACAAAGGTATCCATGAACTAGCAGATGCAACACCTTCTACTCTTCTGAGTTTGGAATGAAAGCAGCTCGTTTGATCCCGCGCCAACCTCACAAGATGTGGACTCATAGAGAGATATTTTAAAATCCACCCTTGGTAATGTGTGAAGAAGACTAACTAAAATAGGGTTTATATAGAGAGAGTTGAGAATGGTAATTACTATAGGCAATTAATAAGGTAATCGAAAAAAATCTTAGGGTTGGTGTATTAATAGAAAATTAAGCAAAAATGGGAGATTATCATCCCTTGTCTTTTCTTTTTCTTGGAAGAACAATCCAAAAAATCTAGGAAAACCATAGGCTATTACAATGGTTTATAAATATGTTGGCTTATTTGCGGCTAAGACTTTTGAAACTCATGGATATTTTTTCTTTTTTTACTTTTAAATGTTTTAATAGTTTTTAATAAAAATAATCACAAAAGTGTAATTTTATATATAAACATATACTAATGTGACATTGCACTAGTATTTTCATTAATTTGATATTTCTTTTTTATAATGGCAATCTAATGACCCTTAATTAGATATAATAACGTAGGGATAATGATTTCATAATAATAATTGCAATTTATAGCATTGCATTGAAAGAAATATTGATTTTTTATTGCCAGGTCATGAGGTGTCCAAAGCAGGTCCGTGCATACACAGAAAACACTTTTAAGCCATACTATACCAAACTAACCCCCATTTGAGTTGGGATTGACCACAAGAGCGGTAAAGCTCTACCACAGAACACGACTGCATATATTTACTTGAGCTAATTTGTTCCTTTACAGATATGTCCCCATTGGGATTCGAACATCTCCTCTCCAGTTATGCCCACATGAGCTCTTAACCACTTGAGATAGGTTTTATTGGCAATCCAATTTATTTGGTCACATTAACAATGAAACTAGGGTTTTTATGATAAGTTAAAGACAATTTATTTGGTTACATTAGATTATATATACACGTCATTATCAAATTAACAAAATGGCATTGATTATTTCCTTTTTCTTTTATACATTTCCATGATATTCCTATCTTTTTTATCTAAATATACCTATTATGAAAAGTATTATTATGTCTTGAGATACTAGCTTTCCTAATAATGAAATATGGGTATCTATGTATATAATGTAGTTGAATATTAATTTTGAGAAAAATTTTCCTATATATATATATATATATATATATATATATATATATATATATATATATACATATATATATATATATATATATACTTTAATATTAATGTTTAAAGACAGTGGAGTAATTAGGCTAAAAAGATTTATTAATTATTTAACATCAAAGTAGAACTTTATAAAACATTATTATTTTAATTGTCATTGTTCATCATTATGCGGCCTCAGTCGGGGGTCCGTTTGACCTTGCCGTCTCGGCCCAGGAATACTAGTGGATGTGGGCCAGCCGGCGTCATACCATCGTGTTACATGTTCAGGGAGACCCACCCAGTTTAACAAAAATCAGTTTAGTCTCCTTCCAATATGGGGAGCTCTAAAAATCTAATAATGTCTGATCCTTCATGTTATGACCAGTATTAGCCTCCAGTAACGATATACTTTATCCAGTAAATGTGCACTTAGAGACCAATATATCATACACCAAACATATAAGCACATGACACTATAGAAACCATAGTCCATAGAGTTTAAATTATCATATTACAGATAAAAGTAACCTATATTTACAAAATATATATCAAATCCTGTCGGCTTTCTTCTCAATCCAGAAGCTTTTAGGAGCGTCATCACTAATAACTGTCTACCTTAAATATGGTCCCCTTTAGGGGTGACAAAGCCAGTAGTGATAATCTCCTACAAGGGTGTCTCCACCCTAAGTGCACATGCAATGGTCGCTGTCGAGCCACATCCAAGTGCAACATACATGTCTACACGAATGTCTACATGCCATGAAGTAAGGACCTTCGACTCCGCCATGGCCCGTATGCCAGACCCTCATGGAAGCTCGAAGCTCTCGATATGTCATTTGAGTAATGCTTGAAAGTCACTCAGGCTCGTCGCACATATATACCCGTCTTGACCTTGAGTCATTGAGTAGCCTGAAAATTGCCATGTGTTGAGGCCTCCTGCGGCTCCCATTACACTAATGAAGTGCGATGGTTGGCAGCTCCCAGTCGATCATCACATCACCTGACTCTGATCTAACACTGATCCTTGCTGGCCATGTCTTCTTTGAGCCATAATTTTTCGGATCAACGGGTCTCACCGCCATGTTTGCGGGCTTTTCACTGAAGGGGTTAACAACCCCCTTCTTGCTCTGTCCAACACACGTTAATAATATTTCATAGCACAAACCACTTAGGTCATATATTGGAGTCATCCATCTGAACTCCACTACCGTTCATCAACACTAATGATGGATGACCATACCCATGCACACACAATATGTTGATGTCCCACACAATGCATATGCAATGCTAATGTCACTGCAAAATTCTCATATTAGTACTTCATATCAATTCCATACAAATATATATTTGCAAACATAAGTTCTATATATTTCATGATATATATGAAATATCATATCAAACATATTAGCATCATCAATCATGAAAAAAACAGTAATGTCATATAGCCTTCAGCAGGATAACTCATAAAAATTCATACCCCAAAACAATAGCCTACAACCCATGCCATGCAATGGTCATTATAAACCAAGCTATTCGTGACATTGATAACACACATGCTTTGTGAAAAACACATATATTTTCAGCATAGTTGATCACCCCACAGGCATATGGAAGCATCTTGACTCAATGGGCTCCATAGAGGTCTAGAACACTACAAACGGGTTGGACGTGAAAGATATGGACTTAGAAGTTGGAGCCTGATCGATATGACCAATATTCATCTGCACCTTGGTGACTACCAACTTTCAGCAAACATGGTTTTGATTTCCCTCCACAAGCATCTGAATAGATTCTTGACTCTGTTGACTTTCATAGACCTAATAACACTTAGAGCAATTGAGCGAAGGAAATTAATAGTCGTGCAAAAGTTGGGAGGCCAAACAAAGCGAGTGATGCTGTATCCCATGCCGTAGCGTGTTGTGCCACCTTTGTAGCGTAGCGACCTCTTTGCGGCGGCTAAGAATATGACTCCGCACTACCCCCGTTTGTGCTATTTTCACCAAAAATCGTCACAGAAGTGTCCCGTTCACTCGCGACTGACCCGAGTCCAATTTGGAGCGCGAATTAGCCATAGCTATGTACAAAGCCCACTTGAAACCACATGCTTTGAGAGTGCTCGATAATTTAAAGAAACAATGGTTGGAAATAAACCAACCCTAGGTTCATCAGGGACGGTTCAAGTCGTTCCAACCACCGAAACTCCAATCCCGATGTGGGAAAGCGTGCCTGCGATGTTTACGACCAGGCAAACCGATCCGTTTAATGGCCACGGACATAAATTATTAATAAAGGAGAATAAACCCACCACATTCCACTATACTTATCCCTGTAACCAGAACTTTACACTATGAATAACAGTGCCTCGGTCTAACCTGATTCTGCTTTATGTGATAACGCATTATGTAACACAAATCGATTAGCCATTCCAGGCCCCCGATAAAAAAATCCAAACCATTGAATGAACTTTAGACAGGAATTAAACAAAATAGGAGAAAACCCTACCTCTTGAAGCATAGAAAAAATTCTAGGAAGTCCCTGGACACCTTAAACTAGAAACCTTTGATTTCCCAGACTCCTTGATCCTTGGCGAAATCTACTGATACCCGTGCGTAGCCACCGTCAGTGAATGAACTTTAGATCTGGCAGCAGATCAGTCCCCAGATCTTACCGTGATCGTAGAGAGAAGCTAAACTACCTCTCTCTCTCTCATTTGTTTGTGACGGGAAAAATGAAGTTGAGAGATTTTTTCACTGTAACCTCTTTGGACCACGTGGCCTGTAGCCATGTCCTTTCGGTTGATCAGTTAGTTTACGCCCCGAGCCTGATTTATTTGCGTCCGGTTTGGTTTCCATCATCTTAAATGGACATTCTTTAAATGTCTTTTTCAAGTTTTCTAAAAATCTTGTTTTTAAGGTCTATTCGCGCCACAGTCTCACTCAAAAATTCATGAAAATCCGATTGTCTCAAAATTCAACGAAATTTGCTCGGGTGACTAGATTTCGTGAGACGATTCCAACGGTGAAGTCCATTTTGTCATCCGCGATCTCGAAAGAATTCCATCAAAATTATCATTTTGCCATTCCTAACAAAAATTCAAATTTCTAGATTTTTCCCGGGTCTTATTCTCAACCCTCTTCAAAGAATTTTATCTGAAATTCCTACATGACAATATATATGATCTTTATATGTTGATCATTGAATTAAATGACGCAGTGCAACTGTCCATCAAATGGGGATTGGCGGAGTGGCGTGTTACTTAAAGCCACCATGTTTTTCTCCTCCTCGGTGCCACTAACACCTGCGCTAGTTTGAAATCTTACGTCGCAAAAACTGGTCATTACCCATGATATCTTTGGGTCCTCAGAAAGGTCCCATGTCATATCAACAACAAGCTCGCCCTATCCACCCATGGAGTCGGTTGGCGTGTATTTCAGGCTTATGGAGACCGCCGTCGTCGTGAGACACTGCGTGCTTCATTGTAGTGTCAATCGATATAAGAGCTATATACCCACCCCTCTCAGTACCTCGAAGGGCCCAGTATATCGGCGATAGCTTTCCCACCAGGCAGCCACTCCTACTCTTAAGTGTCACCTTCCAAGAAAACAATCCTGGCTCGATCCAGGCAGAAAGGCGCTTAGCAGTATCAATCCACAGCTACGAGAGGTGACTCTAGTAACTCAGGACCGGGTGGTGACTCCACCTCCGTCTGACCATTTGGAGATCAACGGCCTCCCATATATGATGTCTCATGGGGTACCATCTGTATACTCTCTTGATGCTTGTTGGTATAAGCGAACTCGACGAAGGAAAATGTTTGCTGACTACCACTGAGATAGGGCGCGCTGCTCGCGGCATGTCTACAAAACACGTATAGTCCTCTCAGTGACCATTGTTTGTGGATGAAGCGATTACTCATCATCAAGCGTCCCCATGGCTCTGGAAACTCTGCTAAAAGTGAGTCGTAAACACGGATCCGGTCGGAATATAATAGACCACAGATTACTCCCGCATGCTTGGACCTCTCTCGCATGTACAACTGCAGATTCCTCAGTGTGAAGGTCATCCATACATTTGAAAGAATGTGCCGACTTAGTAAGCCGTTCCACCTATCTTACACGCCTGTCTCTCGATGTAAATTGTAGAGTAGGTCATAAAATCCATCGTGTCTCCACTTTACTTCTGCTACCTCTCAATTCTTTAAGTAGCCACATTAGCCTCGATGCTCATCGCTTTATCTCGACACGTGAGACATCGTCCTGGTAACCTCTTCATCCCTTTCCAGAGTATCAGCGCGTGAATCATGATGTCTTGATACCACACGGATGTAATGCAAAACGAGAAGCAATGAAGTCCCAGGGATCTCTCTGACTCTGCTAGCTGAGACGGTCGTCCCTAAACAGGAAGCCCCACCATCAAGTGAATGGCCCAGCCCTCGTCGCTTGTACCTGCCTGTACTTGGTCCCTAATGGACGATATCTCTAAGTCCTACCCTTGGGACTCAATCACTCTATTCAATAGGGAGGCGTAGTACTAAACTCCCAAAGCTCTCCTGGCTTTGATCAGTCTTTTGTAGGCTATTTGTCCACGATCCTAGAACATCTTGCCCTCCACAGGAAGCTCTGGCACCTTATTCATTCCCTCCATGACTTAGGTAGGCGCATCAACCACCACATTTCCCTTGCAGGATGGTAAACAAGTGAGGTCATAATCACTCAGATAACTCCCATCCATCAGTTGCCTCATGTTTGAGGTCTCCTTTATGTAAAGATATACTTAGGACTTTTGCCAGTGCAATACCTCGAACTACTCATACAAGGCCAGTGGCGTCGTATATTCAAGGCGAAGATTATAGTTGCCAACTTCATGTCATGTGTTTGGTAATTCTGCTCGTGGTTCTTCAACTGTCATGAACCATAAGCTCTGACTTTCCATAGTATCGAACACTTCCGATTTTGTGACCAGCGTCATTCTTGTGTGCCTCGTACACTGTCTGAAGTTATGGGAATGGGAATAGAGTAAGCCTCCTTTTTAATTCCTTGAATGCCCTCTCACTCAAGTGATTCCACTCAAATTTTGACCTATTTCCTAGTAAGCAGGCAGGAGCGCTCGAGGTGGTGCTCAGTCTATCAAAGCCACTTGTCAGCGATTCTTGCAGATTGGACCTTAAGTTCACCCAGCTTATCTATGGGTACCATCCTGGGAGTCATGGGCGTAACAAAGGTGTAACTCAATGTTAAGTCCCATCCACGCGTGGGTAATCCTGATAACTCATCGGAGGAACATGCTTATCTTGTGAGCCACCCAGGTGAGCCAGAATCAGTCTCATAGTCACATGGGAGTAAGGCTTTATCCGGCCCGTCAATTGTCCCTCCATCTAGAGTTGTGCACGGTTTAAGGTAAAGCATCATGCTTCTCCCTCTGAAACATAACAATAGTGTGAGTATGGTGTTCTGATCCTGATCAATGAGCGTCTATGGTAAGTCCTCTCTGGTCCATCCTAAGGATGACATGAGACTTGATATATTCACGACCCTCGGGTCCCGGTGAGTAGAATCCCTAAGATCTCTAGCACCACAGTCCGACATATCTTGAATCCTCACCCACAATCTAGGAGACTCACATGTGACTTTCCCACAGTTTAACCTTTAGGCCCAAAGGCATTCACACAGTGCAAGCTATAAGCATGAATAGGATGCATCAAATTTAAATAACACTCTTGTAGAGGATGAGCGTGCCTATATATCATCTGATCTGCACAATGGCTCGATCTGATGCTGCAGACATGGAAGTCTTAGCCTCGACCTCGACCTGGAGCCTGGCCACGCCTTTGGCCTCTGGGGCCTCTGCATGTATGTGAGAGAAAGGCGCATGCGGCCTCCCAGGCCCCGTCTTGATCCTCGCCGTCTTGGGGTGAGAAAGAGGCTCGCGTGACCCTCTCACGTCTCACTTGGGTTGGCGTGAGAGGACTACGTCCCGTAGTTAGGATCTCTTTGCTTGTTTGATGGCAATGGTAGCATGTCATACGCCTGTGTAACTAGAAGCCACTAACTCGACCTTAGCGATAGCCGCGGCCGGGTCACGAAGTCGTGCGACGAAGTCTTACGCTTCTTGCTGAAACTAGAAGAAGATTGATTCTCCTTATCTGCTTGCCCAGCATCCATGCCTGGGCCTGCTTGGGTGTGTCGTCACATTTCTTTCAATGGCGAAGTTGTCACGACCATGAGTCCCCTCCTCCATGTATGTGGACGATGAAACCCACGGAGGTTACTTGCATCTGCTCCACAGCTGCCGTTGCACGGTCGGGTGTAGTGGTGCGACAACGGCGCTCTTATGCCTGATGATGTCAACTACGGCGCTGCTGGCCTCTCTAAAGGCACATGGGTCCAAACACAGTGGTGGTTGGCCCCATTTTCCGTGGATGACACTCTACGTGGCCTTTAAACTTGCCATACGTAAGTTAGATGTAATAGAGTTATCAAATTTCTATCTCGGTCTAAGTAGTAGTGCACACGCCCGACCCTTAATAGGCTTTAACATCGCCAGACTACTAGTTCATCCACTTTTCCTTGGTAAGTGCGTCATGCCAAACACTAATACCTATCGGTTCACAGGAACTATCATGTTCATTTTGTTTTTCAAGAACCCCTAGGTTATGTTTTCTAACCTAGTGTGTTATAGCACAATCTATCATGTATATTATACATGCACGAAATCACCCACACATATCACCGCGGCATGTTAAGCCTGAAAACCGCCTTGACACCTGCAATGATACGCCTGATCTAGACCCACGTACACCCGTGGCCCTCGGTACTGGTATTACTGGGCTGCGATCTGGCCGAGATGAGCTAATATCGGGACCATGCTTGTGGATACCGCGTTCGATCTCGAGGTGTCGTTTACTGGTATGATACGGCTGTGATGCCCCGGGAAATCCACGAGGTCCCATTAATGACGATCGACCGGTGGAATACTCGTGGATGTCGAGTAACCGAACACCACGCCATCATTCATCACCTTTTCCAAGACCAGTAGGTTAACGAAAATCGAATGAGTCTCCTTTGTCTGGGGAGATATACCCAAAATACAACTGACAATTACATGGCAACATGGCCCCGATATTATCTAATATTGGAATCACCTGGGTCTATACAAAGTAAAAATGGCCTCGTATGCCCATTTTTTATCCATACTTTCGAACATATAAACACATGGCCCATAAAACCATAGTCCATAAGGTTCCCAAAAATTACATCACTCTTATCTGACTCATCTGACTCCCGTATATATTTACAAAATATATATCAAAGCCCGCAATCCGGCTTTCTTCTTAATCGACCTCTAAGGGCGTCGTCAGTAGCGTACCACAGGGAAAATGTGGTCCACACAATGAGGTAAGCAAAGCCAAATAGTAATGTCTCCTCTGAGGGTTACTCAGCTAAGTGCACATGAAATGGTCGCGCAAATCAAACACGCATCCAAGTGCAACATACATGTCTACCAAAATGTCTACAAGCCATGAATGAGATTGAAGCTTTTATGCCCCATGTGCAGAGACACGTTGGGAGAGTAATATAACCCCGAGTCACTCAGGCTAGTCTCACATATGCATATGCAAATGTGACAGATCACTTTGGTATTGCAAATAGGCTATGTATCGAGCCCTCACCGGATCCATTACCTAATGTAAGTGCCAATGGGTAACAAATCCCAAGTCAATCCCGACTCCTATCACACAACACGAAGTCTATGTGATAAACATGATCGTTGTCTTCTTTGGAAAACAAAACTTTTCGGATCACACCGCGAGTCTCTTACACCCATGTTCCAATCTTTTCATTTAAGGGGTTACTTGGTCCCCTTGCTCCCGCAAACACACGTTAATTATCTTCACTTTATGCTTTAAGCATTCTTGGTCATTTTATTGGGCGTCATCAATGCGAACTCACTTTGCCCATTCATCAACAACGATGATGGATGACCATACCCATGCACACACCCGATATGTTGATATTCCTATGCATATACAATACTTCAAAAGAAAATGTCACTTTGCAAATTCTCATCGGTTGTACTCCATGTCAATTTCCATGCAAACATATATTACGACATATAAGTTCTATATATTTCATGCGATATATATAAATATCTATATCAAGCATGTGGCATCCATCAGTCGCGGTAAACAAATAATGTCATATAACCTTTCTTAGGCTAACTCATGGCAATTCATACCCATTTTAATGGCATCTGACATGCCATGCAATGGTCATGTCAAAACACAGCTATTCTCATCTACCTGACAAGTAACACACGCATACTTGAATTTTGAAACATAGATTTTCAGCATAGTTGTGATCACCCACTACCTTCCACAGGTACATGGAAAGAATATTGACTCGATGGGCTTTCCATAGGTTCAATAACACCCAACGGAGTTCAGATCTACGAAAGATATGGTCGTGTTCAGAAGTTGGAGGCACACCATCGGAAATATATTGCTTGTCTCCCATATGCACACTTGGTACAAACACCAACTTTCAGCAAGGTTGTGGTCGCCAATTGCCCTCCACATTCATATTGTAACACCCCGAAATATACTCTATGATTTTGGGACTTGTTTGAGTATATTAAAAGCTAAATGGAATTTTTAAACAAATAAAGCTGAGAAGTCAGAATGAATATTGACAAAGGGAGTAAATTAGTCATTTACCACTTGAGGACATGGAAGGCATAAAACCATAAGTTTATATGCCAATATGGAGTGAGAAAAATGAAATGTAAATAGAAGTTATGGGATTGAGCGATTAGAGAAAAGATGAAATAGAAATTGGAATGATTGGAAGGATTTAATTGCAGAAATTGAGAAAAGTAACTTAAAAATGCAAAAGACTAAACATGGCCTTAACTTTCGAAATTGGATTTAAGACCCAAATTTGGTCTCCAAATAGAAAAATGTGAGAGGGAGAGAAAGAGAAGGGGAGAAAGAAGAAGACGAGGAAGAGGAAGAAGAAAGAAGAGAAGCGAGATAAAAAAAAGGTATGGAACTTTGGATTTTGGTATGGAACATGAACTCTTGTATGAATTTTCCATACAATTGCATGATGAGTAAGCTTACTTGAGCACAGGGTTTGATAAGGGGTTCATCGACATGGGTTTCTTGTTGGTATTTGATTTAACTCTAGGGTTTTGATAGGATTTCATCTAGCCAAGATTATTGAGTAAGGTGGGTAAAACCCCCAGTAGCACAGAAAAATATGGAATCCTCCGGCTTTGAGTTGGATTCATGGTTTAATTGCAAAGTAAAGGAGTTTGGGTTAAACAAACCACAACAAAAATTGTATTTAGTATGTGTATGGAGTTATGACGTATTAGAATTGTTTTGGGAGAAAATCATGAATGGTTTTGATGAAAGATATGTATTGAATGATAATTTAGTAGAAAATAGATTATAAGATGAATTTGGAGTGGTCTTACGCATTGTTTATGGAGTATTAGGTTGAATTTAGGTATCAACATGGAAAAATGGGAGAAAAACTCACATTAAGGCATTTTGGTGACATGTCTGGGGTACACCTTGAACTGTGCCGGTACCCTCGAGGAACAGACTCAATAGGTACATGTGCGAACGGTGCGGTACACCATCTATTTTGATCATTTTCATGTTTTAGCCATAACTTGCTCATTTCTTATCTGATTTGAGTGATTGAGTGTCTAATGATGCAACTAGACTTCAAGGAAAACCAAACATCCGAGAAAATAGGTACCCCCTTCAAATTCTGATTCTATGTGGCCCAAGAATTTACTCAAGAATGGGACCGTATGTTTGCCAAATTTCTGGTTTCTGTTTTTGAACATAGAGTAGTCAGGGTTGTTTAAGGAGACCTCTTCGAGTTTCGGTGCTCCGATTTGGGTGATTCAATTGGGAGAAGGAACCCTTAGCACCTTAACTTTAAGGAGTACAAAGACAGTGTCAAATATGGTTTTAAGACACTGGAAAATGAGTATTACAAACTGTCCCAAGTGTAATATCGGTAAATTGACTAGTTGGCATGAAAATGCCATAACTTTAGTTTGGATGATCCGATTGGAATGATTCCAATTTCTAAGTAAAGTAGATTCGTAGAGGAATAGAGCATGAATGAGGTGTGAATTTCATAAGACATCATACTTTACAAGTATATGAAGTGCCATGTGTAATAGGCATGAAACAAGGAAAATATAGAAAATTCAACATGTATAAATGTGTTCATGAAACATGAATGTGATATGGAAAATGAAAACGAACTGAAACATGAATATGAATATGATAGGTAATTTGTCATGAACACATAATATGGTTAAGTTATATATTATTATTATCACATATAACCAGAAAATGATAACAAATGATAGGAAATATATGAATGAGTATACGTGAATGAATAGATGAATGAGTATACATGAATGAGTATACGTGAATGAGTATATGAACGAGTATACATAAATGAGTATACGTGAATGAGTATATGAAATAAGTACATAGATTGAGTATATCTTTGAAAGTAATACGAAAGTGAAATTGGAGTGAAATATGATTATGATCGGTTATAGATGCTATTTGTGAGAAATATATATACTCAAGTATATATATATATTGATTTGAATTGTGTTATTCGAAATGTTTGTCACACATATGCATAGGTGCATATTTGAACTATAAGCGAAGTGCGCATAAAGTAAACTGATTTGAATGTATCATTGAATGGCCCAGGCATGGCGAGTTTACGACAGTCGTCATGAAGGTAGCAATATTGTTAAATGCAAATCACATTACTCTTGAATAGCGAAACAGACGAGTTGACAAGCTGAATCTGTCATGAATGTCAATTCTATGAGTGAGTGAATCATCGCATTAAACAGGGCAATCATTTCACTCTTGAATGACAAGCGAGACGAGGATTCAACAAGCGAATACGTCATGAATGTCAATTCGATAGTCAAAGTGAATATCTTTTGTTAAATGCGAAATCGCATTGCTCTTGAATGACAAGCGAACATGATTAATGGCCCCGAATGCATGTACGTGAATGTCAATTCTATAACGTCAAAGTGAATCATCTTGTTAAATGCGAGAAATCACATTCTTCTTGAATGACAAACGAGACGAGGATTCAACAGCTAGCGATCTGTCATGAATGAGTTCTATAGTTAAAGTGAATCATACTATTAAATGCGAAATCACGTATTTGCTCTTGAATGATAAACGAATGAATTCAACATTTGAATAATACGTGAATGTCATTCTATGTATATGTGGATATGGTGATATTGAATGAAATCACATTACTGAATGACTGAGCAAGGCGGGATTCACCAGTGAATCTGTCTGAATGTCGGCTTCTATAGCTATATGTGAGAATCTCTAGCCAAGAAAAGTGAAAAATGACGAAAGCATTAAAAGAATTGTATTTGTTTAAGTAGTAGTTACATTACATAGACATTATATAAAAATTTTATTTTGTAAATGCATTTTGTTAAATGTGAATGTTATGGGTCTTTTAATTGTAAGTGTTTATGGGATTGCACTAGAAATGAAGTGCTTTCGCGTAATTAAAAGTAAATGGAATAGCACAACGAAAAAATGTTTGGGAAGATAATTGAAAATGTCGGAGTAAGCAGGGCTCCGACTTGGATCATGACGAGGGTCGAGTAGAGGATTCGGGTCGCGACACTTTTGAAAATGAAATTTAATAAAGCGATAACTAAAGAATTAAACGGGCATCCCGGGTCATGAAATGTAATTGCTAAAAAGGGGTTGATTAATGGCCGGCCGTGATAATGATAAAGAGTCCCAATATGTATTGAGCATTAGTATGATTTGACCACAATATGAATTTGATATGACTTGATCATTGGGTTACCATTGTGAAGAATCTTTCAGTTTGTTTTGAATATGATCGACATGCCGCATTAACAGAAGATATGAATTGAAACTTGTAAAAAGACATGACACATGGATGTGTCTGACAGTGAAAATGATATGGAATCTAAAAGGATAAAATCTACATATAATATGATATGAGTTAGAAGTCACATAACGATAGGCTTTGTTAATTGCATAAGGAAAGTAAATGTAAAAAGATAGTGGCGACCCGATTATTTGTTGTTAATTAGAGTACTGCGTACATGTATTCAATAAGCGTAAAAACGCCACGGTGTTCAATTCGTGTAGGTATTTAGAAGGAGATAAAGAGGACGGGACATTCCACACCCGGCTGATGCAGACGTCTCGGAGATAGGTGCTCACACCTAGCCTTTATTTTCCTTGATCTCGATGTTTGTATTAAACATAAATAATATTATAAGTGTTTGTATAAGTAAATGGGACTTAGTAATATGTGTATAGATTTTTTGATGGACACCACTCAGGGTGGCGACCAGTTCTTGCTTTTGTATATGTAAATGATTTTTTGGTTATTACAAAAAATTGTTTGTATCTCTGGTATAAGTTCGGCTACGGAAAAAAAACAAACGAGAGTATCGAGATATAGTCTCGCTCCCGAAAGCCGGTTGGATCGCGATACGGTGGACAGGGAAGCCGAGGGCATAACTATATGGATAGATTCTTGACTCGATGGGCTTTACATAGAGTCGAGGCGCGAAACGGAGTTCGAGACGAGGAAAAGTAATGAGTCGTCGGTTGAGCGAGCAAAATGAAATGATGCACCTGCTGTCCCCACACCATAACGCCCGGCAGTGTTGTGCCTGACTGTGCGTGGCGGTAGCTGCCATGGCCTACGTGATTGGCACCTTGTAGAGTAACGCGGAGGCTCCGCTACCGTTTGTGCTATTTTTCACCCAATCATCATGAAAGTGTCCGTTCACGGGCCAGCCAAGTCCCAATTTGGAGCGCCAGAGTCTTAGCGCCATAAAGCATGACCATGAAAACCCACCTCGAAACACATTTTGAGGTATATGGCGATTTAGAAACAACGATTTCGAAAACAAATAACCCTTAGGTTCATCGGGACGGTCAGAAACCATTTCAACCGCCAAAACTCGGTCAGTGGCGGAAGCGTGTCACCTGGTGGATTCTGACCCCAAAGCCAAAACTAGTTCATTTAATGGCCCATTGACGAAATTAATAAAAGTGGGAGAATAAACCCACAATCCCATACTCGGTTCTAACGATTTACTGCTATGAATAACCACGATACACTCGATCTAACCCGGCTACATAGTATAACACAATCGATTAGCCATTCAGGCCACAGATAAAAATCCAAATCATTGAATGGACTTTGCGATTAGAATTAAACCAAATAGGAGAAAACTCCTACCTCTTAGACGTAGAAAAATTCTAGGAAGTCCCGTGGACACTCCTGGCAAAAAACCTTTGATTTCCCCAAACTCTTCGCGTGAATCTGGACGAAATCTCGTGGTTTGATACCATAGCCCGTAATATATCGAGTAGATGAACTTTAGATCTTGGCGTGAGATCGGAGCCACGATCTCAGAGTAGATCGTGAGAGAAGCTAGAGCTTCTCTCTCGCCCTCTCTGCATTTTGGGTACATAGCGAGGAAAAATAGGAAGTGGAAAGATTTTTTCTTCCTTTATGCCTTTGGACACTTGGCCTATGTCAAAGCCACATATCTTTCAGAGATTAATTTCTGGTCTGTTCTTACCGTGTGATTTATTTCGTCAGGTTTAGAGTTCACGTCATCTTAAATGGACATTCTTTAAATATTTGATATTTTCGAGATTTTTTCTAAAAATCTATCTGTTTTAGATCGCTCGGCTGTCATGCGGTCGTGAAAATCCGATTGTCTCGGAATTCAATGAAATTACGGGTGACTAGATTTTCTTGGCTTGATTCAAGTGAGAAATAATTTTAAGTAAATCGAATCCCCAGAATTTAAAGCCAAAATTACCATTTGTCTTTCTAGCAAAAATTCAAATTCTATATTTTCCCGGGTCTTACAATATGAACTATTATAGTAGCTAATACACGATAACATTATATGATAAAGAGAATATCAAAATAAGGTCGAGACCATTTAGCTTATATATGGGAACAACCACCCAAAGTATGTGAATTTATAATATATTTGTTCTTTTTAGTAGTGTGTAGTCATATTTAAAACATTTTTTATAGAAAAAAACAAGTCATATTTAAAACAATAAATTAGAGGTGATATTTCATAAGATTAATTTAGGCTTTATCATAATTTTACAAAGTCGATAATATGAGTTATTCTAATGAAATTAACCATGATTATAGAGTTAGCAGGATGGATTGGCCCAAGAAACAAAAATATTAATTTCCATGATTTTTGTGGATCAAACCTACTTTTGCATTAAAATAAAAATTAGGTTTTCAATTATTGTAAAATTATAAATCATGTATCATCGTCCCGAACTCCTCCTCGTATGCCTGTCTTTTGAAAACGTTGAACGGCTCTCTTTACTGGCGCTAGATATGTTGGGATGGAATCTATTTCACTTTAAATTCACTTAGTTTATTTTTAATCATTATAAATATGGTGGACTACCTGAGACTTATTCTACCATATGCATTTTCTTAAAAGTTTTGAAAATTCTTTATTATATATTTACAGTAATATTTCAACGCTACAAGTAATTTTCAAAAAATTTAAATTACTTCTTAAAATTTTCAAGTTTATTTTTAGATATTATTCTTTTACTTTAAAAGTATTTTTTAATTTTCAATAATATAATTCAACAACACAAAATCATTTTCTTAACATGTATACATTTTTCTTTTTGGATTTTTTTTACATACATTAACTTTTGTTTAGGTTTGAAATTATCTTCATATCTTCATTCCGAGAGGTTCTCTGAAGATAGAGCCTTCAAAGTTTGGTGTGAAGATTTGAAGGAATTAGAGGTGAAGTCCTTGGTAGTATCGGAAGCGGTTTTAGACCTGTCTTGTAGGAAAATACAAGATATGGAAATGCGGACTAGAAGGCGATTAGTATGGGACGCCGCGTGATGCGCTACTAGAGGCTAAGTTGTAAAACTAAGTAAATTTGAATTTTTACGAAAAATGGCAAAAGCAGTGAATTGTGAAAAATAGTACAAGTTGAAAAACCTGGAAATTTTCTAGATCTCGATGACAAAACGGACCTCACCGTTGGATTTGTCTCGCAAAATCTAGTTACACAGGCGAATTTCGTCGAATTCCAAGACAGTCAAAATTTTCACATTTTTCGGGGCAACGGGTGCCTATTGAAACCCAAAAATTAGATTTTTGAGAAAATCTTGAAAGCTAGGTAATGATTTAAAGAAATTTCATTTAAGATAATTTGAACTTGAACCAGGACGAAATAAATTGTTTCAGAGCAAAAACGGACTGGAACAAAAAGGGACACATGGTGTGATGTGAGCCACGTGTTAGAAGTATAAAAAGGGAAAAATTAGATATTTTCACAAAAATATCTTCAATTTTGTTGGAGGAAACGTTAGAAAGAGAGAGAGAGGGAGGGAAAATGGAAATCCAAACTTCTCTCTTTAATTTTTGGAGTTTCATCTGTCGAAAGTCATCGAACCAAGAACTAAAGTTCATCACCTCGAGCGGGGCTACACGTGGCACGGGGGATTTCACTTGAAGACTGAAAAGGAGATTTGAGGAGATTTGGGGGAAATCAAAGTTTACGGGTTTATGAGGTGTTCTCGGACCTCCTCTTACTGGATTATACTACGTTCAGAGGGTATTTGATTCTTCCTACTTTGGTTTTTTATTCCTACTTTTGGGCTAATTTTGGGATAGATTGTGGGATGGTTTTATGCCGTGTTTATGTCATGTTTGGTGGCCTCAATCAAGAGGGTATTTCGGCAGATGAAAAAGAACTATTCTCGGGACGGTTCCAGGTCAAAATAGCATGTACTAGAGAAGCCACGGGCTCTGGCGCGCTATTGCGATTTAACAGTGCGTGGAAGCCACTCTGTGCATTGGTACGGGCGAAATTTCAGCTCAGTGCGTATGGCGTAGCCTACGCACAAGCCTACAACATTGAACGATCATATCTTTCTCATTTGAACTCCGATTCGTACGTTCTTGGACTTTATGGAAAGATCCTTGAGTCTAGAATCGACCGCCGCGATGGTAGAATGGAATTTGGGGCTCACATATTTGCTGAAAATTTGATTTTGCACCAAGTGTACTAATTGCTTGGTTGTGTTAATGTGATGAAATTTGATATGTGTGGTCTAATATATTGACATTGGTGTATGTTTATTTGATAATTATATGCATATTGATGTTATTATCCATGATACATGGTGAAATGTATGGTTTATAGTGTCCATCTGTGCAAATGGCCATTACATGGCTTGATTGTGAGTGTGTCATTGCTTGAACATAGAATGACAAGTTGTGTGTTGATGTTGATATATGCGTGCATGATGTATTGACATGAATGAAATGAAGTATAGAAGTCATATGCGGGGTGATGTGATTGTCAGCGACACGTTGAGTGGTGTGGATTATGTTATCCATGTGGCATTCATTATACATGTGGCATGATATAACATGCAATGACGCATTGCATTGCATATGCACGAGGACATCGCATTGAATGAGTGTGAGTGCATAGTTATAATCAACACTGTGTTTGGTGGTTGATTGGGTGGGCTCGGTACCATTGGACGACCTCTAACAGAGTAGCACATTTGTATACATGAAAATGAAAATATGTGTCGAGTAATAGCAAGCAGGGTTAGATACCCCCTCAGGTGAAAGACCCGGTATTTGTTGTTATACTGAATTCCAACGGTGAAAGCGCGAATGTATGGGCGTCTGCGAAATCTGCGATCTGACACGAAGTCGCTGCTTTCGAAAAACCATGAGTTTTGTAAGTAAAATGATAATTGAGGTGTAACATCCAAAAAGCTTTTGATTTATAAACAAATGAATTTTGTTTCAAAATTATCATTGGATGTCATCTAGAATGACGATTTATCACACCTGGACATCGCAATGTGTGGTAGGATTCAATGAGAACTCGGGTATAATGAGAGTCGATAATGACTTGGTACATGATGCATAGGTGAGTGTCATCTCATTTCATGACATGACATGTAGGATTCCATTTAGAATTGGCATATTCTTCATTGGAATGTTGGTGTGAAATCTTTGTGAAAACATTGCATGTACATAGGTGGGAAGTAGCCTCGTGGGGAGTTTACTCTACTAGGCGTGGCTCTGTATCGGGAAAATATTTGAGGTGCAAAGTACCTTGGTGCAGACGACGCTCATTCGAGCCACGGTGTGAAGAAGCTAGGAATTGTGGCTTTACAAAAATCTTTTAGTAAACTTTATGGCGCAAACTAGTTTGCCACATATTTTATTATGCAGAGGGTTGTAATTAAATTCCCTTATGGGTTGTTTAATTATAATCTTAAGTTTTTAACGAAAATGGATAAATGGACCGGGAGTGGTCATTTAGTTGTTAGAGTGTGGATCTCAGCAAATCGGGACACATGGTGTGGTATCGGGTCACGATATCCGCAGGTCTTCCACGGGTTGGTGGTGCTTGGGACCCCCCGGATTTTGGGGGTGTCACAAAGGCCTTAGGAATAAGTAACCTATACTGGGTTTGAGATCTATTGACAGCGGGATAAAGATCAAATCAAGATCATTTAGAAAATGAATAATGATCAAATCAAGAAGAATCGGACCATCTAGCTATCAAATCGAATAATTTGAAATCAGAATTTGAATTAAATAAGATCCATTACAAGATATCAAACACCAAAGTTCTTATTTCATGATATTTTGTGTTAAAAGTTTGGGTATCCATATGTTTGTCACATTGTGAGAATGATCCAACCTTATTGGTCACCACAACCGAATATATGCTGGCTATATATTTTGGTTTAAGATGCTCAACACAATTCCATGATCCATCTCACAAAGAGCTGCTTTTTAATCCAAAATGTAAAGTTGAGATATGAGCGGTGATAATTCATTGAGGTACTTCAAATATTAGTTTCACGCTAAAGGAAAGATGATGATTCCTATATTCTTCATTTTATTCTGATTTAATAGTTATGAGTGTATGATGTCAGAGTAATGAGAGGGAGTTCATTCTAATTCCACTTTAGGCAATTCAGCTTTTTCAAGAAGGGGCCCAGGGTAGAGAGAATCTCACCACATAAGACTCATCAAACCTAAATCGATTAGTGGAAATCTCAGATTTGGGCAACCCTGGACATAAGGTGTCAAGGAGCAACGTAAAATCAGGTATGCTCCTTACCCATTGCAAATATGAGAATGATCTATTTTGCACACTAAATCTCAGGAGTTCAAACGACACAAGATAGTCCGAACGTACAAAAATCACAATCCGACACATCAAGGACTTGAACCATTCTTTATATCTCATTAACTTTCATTACATCATCGTAAAAGATCAACATGGAGACTCGTCCCTTTCCCCGAGCCCCGTCTAACCCTAACCACTGCCGCCTCATTGCAACCTTACAAACTGAAAGATAATTTTACAGAACTGTTAACTTAAACGTTGCAACCTTGGGAAACCACACAGGAAAAGCGTATACCAATTGGACACTCCTTTAAAGAAGAGTAAGATCAAAAGTGGGTTTTCTTTCTTCACAAGTTCCATATATATCAAGTTATTAGACTTTTGACTTTGCATGATTTTTTTACTTTTGGGTTGAAACAGAATCAATACATATGCATATTCCACATTCACAAATGAGTTAGGGTAGCGCTATATGATTCCACTTCAACACTGATATCTCACCCCACTGATCAAAGCAGAGAAACCATCAAGAAAGAAAGGATAGAACATTTATGTCAATAGTAAGTGATAGGGTTTGAAAAATAAGGCTCGCAAGCCCACACATCATGCCCAAGAAAAACACCGTGCCACCCAAGGCTCACAGTTAAACCATGGCGAGGTCATCAACAGGCACTCGTGCCTTCTAAAACCACACTCAGTTCTTGGGGCCAAATTCGTAAAGGTCCAACTCCGCCGGGCCCAAACAGGTGGTGTCTCCTAAAGGGGATGGGAAAATGCACAAATCCCAATAATATATCTCCCTCGAAAACCACCAAATCTCATCAATAAAGGCGAAGACTCATCTCGGTGAATCACTTTTCATATCCCGTACTAAATCCGATATGGACTACACAAGAAATATTCCATCCAAATGGGAAGGACTCTATCACCATCCAAACTTTAAGGCTGAAACATCTACTATAAATACAAGGCTACCCCACGCAGGTACCAAACACAGACTCTTAAAATTTTATTACCATATGCAAACATTCACCTCTGCGCCTCTCTTTCTCCGTAAAGAAACTCCACGATCTGAGTCGCACGGCACCCGCCAACCCTCTTCTGTTCTTGCAGAGGAGGCCACCCAGATTCACATCAAATGGTGGCAACATCCGTCTCTGCCTGACGATCTGTACGCCGTATCCCAGCCACAAACAACCGGTCCAAATTTCAGTTTAATTCTAACATGTTCAGCCTGGCTCCAAGAAAGGCATCATCACTACGCCGTCAGGGGAACGCATGCCTTTATAAATATAATTGATTTCAACATCATGGTATCAACCCTAACATGTGTGGAGCAACGCCTAATCCGCCTGGGGATGCGTGATCCGCCAGCAACGCGAAGCATCACCCCGGCCGTAGAAGCAATACAAAGTCAATACAATGAAGTGGAAGCACTACCATCAATCAACGCCGATAGAAGAGTTAGAACAACTTACCGTGACATGCAACATCCACGGAGACACGCACGTGCAGACCAACGCAACATTCCCATGATATACACGTCATGACTCCCCAAGATGTCAACATGTGAGTCAACTGTTTTGTGGTGCATGGACCACGATTGGCCCCAGGCAGGGAAACGGCAATGCTCGAGACGGAACGCGAAACCATCACCTCACCGTGCAAGAGAGAGCAATCATGGGAGTGAGTTTAGAGCCTCACAAAGAGCCTATCGATAGCGAGATGGTTAGCGACGCCCCATACGGTGATTAATTTTGCAAGAACTCAATCACCTTCATTGTACCCGAGGTGCTACGCATCTTCCAGCACCCAGAACGCCATGGCGGGCTACTGACGAACGGGCAGATCTCAGTCACTCAATTTACTAATACTTACAAAAATCGACGGAGCTGCTAACGGGTATCGTGACTGTGATGCAGGCTTCGCTACCACACTCAAAGGCCCACCAATCCACTGTGAAGAGAATTCACCTTCTTCAATCTCTTCATTCAGAACCATCACGCGCTCGCCTCCACTTCCCATTACTTGACGACAAAACCATTACCATCTATCGAGATCAAGGTGGCTCGCAATATCCTCAAGTCCTATGCAAAGATCCAACGCCGAGTCCCTGAAGATAGACATACCTGATGAAAAATTCGCAATCACTGCATTCATCGCTTAGGAGTCCACCGGCTGATCCATGTTTTCCATCTCAAAAACCCTCAAGCAAGTATGGCCGAGGTGTCAAAAAGCAGAGAAGGCATAAACGGCAATAAGCCTACATCTAAGAAGGAGAGTTCTGCTCACCATGAAGAGAAGATGGGACAGATAAACTAACACTGGATGAAGCCCCAAAAGACAAAGCCGCTCGTGGGAAACATCCCGAAGAAAGATGGAGAACGCATCCCAAAAGGCGTGGAACCCGCGATCTGGTCCCCACCAGAATTCAAAAGATCACATGATGATCACTGGCTTCGGCTCACCCCCTAACGGCCCCCGCACTGTGTCCCGCATCAAGTACCTAACGAGCAAATTCCCGAAGGCGCGCCAACCTAAATGAAGTCAAACCCCGCCACAAGACAACACTCATATCATGAAGTTCCATGGGACTGCGGACATCTAATGAAAAATCAGATACATCTAAAAGAGAGAAATAAAGTACTTAATACGACGCTGGATACCTCCCAAGGTTTCATTCCAGAGGTCAGCCTGTAATCAAACCCAAAACCAGGCCCCAACTCAATAATCGCCAGCCGCGCACGACGACTCAAACACCAACAACCTCTGTTGGAAACCATGTGATCTCTGAGGATTCGCATGGGAAGAGTAGAGTCTAGTTCAAATGAAGGCCCATCTCATGCAAAGACTGACGCGAAATAGGGGAAATATGCTTGTCCAAATTCAATTTTGACCCGACACGTCCATCACATTCTCGACTCGACCTGAGGATGCCAACACCCCCATGACGACCCTTTGGTAGTTCGCAGAATCAGGGCCAACAAAACAATTCATGGTTCTAGTTGATAACCCGGAGTTCCCAAGATACATCATCTTCACATATACATATACAAGGCCAGCCTTCGATAAAACCCGCACGGGAGAGAAAAACCGAGCCCGTCAACACACACCGCGGGATTCTTCTCGAGGCGCAACACCTGTCAATCCCACCGGTGCTCACCCCCGGGAGAGCTCCCTTGCCAGCGACGACAACAAGATTTTCATTGTAGACGCCCATCAGCCTATAACATGTCGTTAGAAGACCTCTTAACGCAATAAAAGCCATCCCTCCGTATACCACATGATAATCAATTCCAACCATACACGGGGAGTGTGGATGGTCCGAGGAGATCAACCCGTGGCCGTGGAATGCTACATAGCCTCCATGAAGCGTAAAGGCGACAACATGGATGTGGACCGTCACATGCGGATTCCAGGTGCTCAATTCAATTCGAGCCCTCGTAAGAGCCGTAATCGTATCACGGATGAGACAACTCCTGGCCCGCCTATATCGGCCCAAGCTAGCGACCTCAAAAGCCTCCTTACCCGCTTGAGACAGAATGGTAGACGCTTTGCACTCCGGGCAAAGTGCATATGGGAGGAATCGACCCTACAAGAATCACTCATAGGCTAAACACCACCACTTAAATGTAGACTGGCAAAAGCCGGTAAGGAGTTTAGCGCCAAAGACAAAAATACCAACGAGGAGGTCGGCAAACTCCTCCGTGCAAGATAAATCAGGAGGTCGAATATCCTGAATGGTTGGCTAATGTCGTACTCGTCAAAAAAGAAAATGGCAAGTGGCAACTCTGTATCGACTTCACATACATAAATAAAGCATGCCCAAAAGACAGCTTCCCTTTGCCAAGGATCGACCTCATCGTGAAGTTACGCCTACCATGAACTTCGCTTCATGGACGCTCCGCAACCGGGACAGTACACCAAAGACCAAGAAAAGACCTCATTCATCATAGCACAATAACCTATTGTTATTTTGATGCCATTCGACTCAAAGAACCCAGGAGCCACCTATCGTGAGGTTAGTGGAACCGAATGTTCCGTGGCGTATAGTAATAAATAATGGAGTGTGTATACATAGACGATACGTCGAAAATCCACCACAAATTCGACACCACATCGCCCATCTCACCAAGGTTGCGCTTCTCAAATCCTAAGAAGTTACAACATGAAGCTAACCAAATTAAGGTTTCTGTGTCAAATGAAATTCCGGGTTTCATAGTAAACAACCTGGGAATTGAACAACCCACAGATGCATAAAGGCTAGTACTCGAGATATGTCGCTTCCGTATAGTTGAAGTGCAATACCGACAGAAGGCTGGGATTGCGGCTTTAAGCTCTGCCTATAACTGTTGGGTGATAAGGCAAATTTTCTTCTTCAAAGTCCTCAAGAAGGCCTTCCAATGGGATGCAAGTGAAGACATTCACGCATTAAAAACATACCCGAGTTCTCCCACCCATTCTAGTAAGTCCTAATAAGGAACCTCACTTATATATTTACGTGACGACTTCCTCAACCAACTAAAGACTGTCGTAGATAAAGAACTGCACAAAGACTCCAAGCATTATTGTAGCCGAGCTCGAGGAGGAGCGAAAGAGGTACCCAAGGATGGAAAAAGCACATCGCGCCGGTAACCGTAACTCCTAAGTCTACTTCCTATTTCCGTGCTCATACCATGTGTTCCAATGAATATCCGGCGAAGCAAGTTTCAGACAAACCAAGCCCATATCAACAGCGCCATGAGCTGATGCCAGTTGATATCGGAGCCAAAACCGCGATAAAAGGATGTGTCCTAGCTCGACCTCGTCATGGAATTCACCCGATTAACTCGCTCAGACCACTCACGCAGCGGGACTAATTTCCAATCTGGAAACCTGTATGAAGCCTCGACGCGTTAAGGCGCTGCGAGCGTGTGTCTGATCCTAACTCTTCCCGTATGAATAGACATCGAGCACGCACCGATTCGTTTCATACTCAACAATGAAGCCTGAGCATGAGGTCAGCCACAACAGAGTCCATTGGGACGCGTCAACCAAATAGAGAATTATTAATGACCTGTTCGGTCAATAAAATAGAACATAATTTCACAGCTGTATGAAAGACGATTTTATACCTCCAAAAGGTTCGGACATTAAAGAAATTTGTAGTCGTCTCTGGGTTAAGCATGTCCCCGCAGCGAGAACTCGAGCCGATGCCTCAAAGCTTCAAATTATTACCACAGAAGATCTTCAAAGAAAGGTCGACACTGGTCGAACACCCGCTGAACCCACTAGATTTATCACTGATGGCGTCACCCTAAATGCCACCAGTGCACACGCAATTTCTACGAGCCATCATACGCAGGGGGTTTGGCATTCCAAGAGCCTGCATCGTGACAACGGAAAAACAATCGACAGCCACTCGCTGAACGCCACCTACTGAACCACTCACTCCTACCGAACGCCACTCCTGGCCAGAACGCCACCCATAGCCGCCGCCGTATTTCAAGCCCACTGACGAGCCCATCTACCTCATACAGCCACACGCCCGTGAGTCGACTACCGTGCTAGAACGCCACTGACAACGCCACCTACCGAATGTGCCACACTCTACCGAACGCCACCGCACACAACTACTTAATTCACCAACCCCACCGCCCGAAACGCCACACTCGCCGCTACAACGCCACTGGGGCCGGAACGCCACTTTACCGGAGAACGCCACTTCTACCGAACGCCACCGGCTGGAATGCCACCGGGCGGGCCACGCCAGGAGCCAAGCAACTCACTTTGACGAGTTCACATCATCGATGCCACGTCACGCGATTGACTATCGCTACACCATCAGCCGAACGCCACTCTACCGAACGCCAACGCGCCACAACGCCAGGGAGCCAAGCAAATTTCACTTCATGAATGAGTCAATCATCGTTAGCGTCTTCAGGTTTTCACCGCCGTGCCACATTGCCACTGGCCGAACGCCACCTCACAACACGCCACTTACCAACGCCACTCTACCGAACGCCACTCTACCGAACCGCCACCTACTGAACGCCACTCCGCTTGTAGAATGCCACCGGCACGCGTTACCAGGAGCCAAGCGTACCACTTCGACGAAGCCCATCTACCGTGACAGCCACGCCGTCAGAGTCGACCGCCAGTTACATTGCACTCTACCGAACGCCACTTACCGACACTTACCGAACGCCACTGACCGAACGCCACCGGCCGAACGCCACTCGGTCGGAACGCTCCACACGCAGGCCAGAGCCAAGCAACTCACTTTGACAAGTCTGCCTACCTAGACGTGGTACCACACGCCACATAAAAGAGCCATCCTCGCATTAACTCAAACAATGAGCCCGCAAGAACTCACACACATGTATCGAACACCGCCCAATGGCCGCAATTGATGAGTTCACATGGACGAGCCCAAAACGAACCGTCATGTCACCGACGCAGCTCTTCCGAAAGGGCCATACATGTGGACGGCATCATTTAACCCGTCAGACGGACGACCAGCTCTTCCTAGAAGCACACGCACGAACACCGCCGCCAGTCAGCAACACCGGGACGAGTTCATACGACCAGTCACCAACCGTCACATCGACGAGCTCTAAAACAAGTCATGGAATCAAGGAATCAACACAACCATGGTCACCACGAGGCCAAGAATTTCAGATTGAATGAGCTCGCCAAACAGTCATGCACCTAAAAAATCAGCCGAAGACATGCAAGACAATAACGAAGACCAGCAATGCAATTTGACGAAGTTCACTATAAACGAGGAAGCCTAGAATCGGGTCCAACTCAGACAAATTAGCCCATCTAAGCCTCAAAGAACACGCGCTTCGGGACGAGCTTATTTGCTCTACCAAAATTTCAATCCCGACTATACAATTTATGAAGAAAAGCGAAAAATACTATAAAGGAGGATGCACATGCAGAACATTTATTAGAAGAAGAATATGTCTCCGGCCCGACAAAGAGGGAGCAGTGTACATAAAAGAAAATATAAAAGTCGGCACTGCTTTTTGCGTAATAGAGTACTGTAAACCTAGGCGCTTCAGGAGGAAACAGACACAAGCAGGAGACTGGTCAGGAGTATCCTGCCTTCGAGACACCGCAGATCCTCCGCCCTACACAACATCAATGAGAGTAGAGAGACCGCTGAAGCTCCAGGTCCGGTTTGACGTTAACGTCTTCTCAAAAGCAAGCCAACGAGGCCCATCGAAAGCAATCGGGGCTTCGGGTCCTCAATCTTCTAATGATCATCCCTTCAGCAACCAAAGATATTTGTCGCAAGATCCTCGCCGCAATCCGCGACACTCCTCATTCAAATAGCCCACTGAATTTATTGCACCGATTCGCTGACGAGTCAGAATTAGCAAAATGCACTGGGCTTCTGATCTTCGCCACGAGCCATGGCTAACTCAAGGCATTTCTTATCATTGACGCATCATGACGCTCTTCTCTCTTTGACTCACGCACCGCCGGATGTGACGAAAGCCTATCCTTTAACCATCTCAAGTCGAATACAAAGATCGCACTTCATCCCGGCCGATCACATCATTCGGGCGGTAAATATGGTCGACTCGAACCTTCCGCTCGCTCTTCAACCAAGCCGCTTCAATCATCCCCATTTTCCGCCTGTGCATCGAGCCGACTGTATGCTTTAGATCAGATGGCTTCTCCACCTCTTCAACGTGATTTACCGCACGCTCTTGCACCGTCCGTCGTACAGGAGGTCGTCATTTTATAACCCAGCGATTTTCATGTTGCTTAGGTTTGGCCTTTATTTACTAAACCTTCAAACAGTGGCTACGTACATCAAGCATGAAGTCAACATCTAACACGGGATCAACCTGAAAACAGACACTACCGGATACTTCGGACTTCACTGGCAAACTCCTGGTGATAAAGCCGAGCCTCATAAACAGTAACGCTTTCACTTCCCAAGGTCGAATCCTTATGGATCTGACAAAATCGCTACCGCCGCGAGCTCACGCTGTAAGGAAAGAAAGAGTCCTCATCTTCTAACTTTGACCTGATTGTCTTCAACCTTCCAACCCTTCGAGAGTGCGCACGTCAAACCATGCCAGCGTGGTTCAGCACTCCGGCGCGGATTCTGCACGTACAGGCATAACCGCCAAATTCGCGGTTCGAATGATCCATCCGTAAAATTTTTCGCCATTTTTGAAGGTAAAGAGTTTAGAGCCGGCTGAGAGCTCAGACTCAGATTTCAACAGCACCACGCCGCTTCCAGCCTTTCGAATGCGAGAAGCCTGAGACGCCCCAATCTCGAACCTCTCGACCGAAACCGATCCGCCTCAATGGAACTCAGTCTTTCCGTTGCCGACCGGCTTCCGAGAGCCAAGGTTCTGGTCAGCCAGCATCCTCCCCAGCAGGAGGGCTGCAGCCTAAGGGGAGAGATCTACTGGAAGGGAGGCAAGGGCTCGGGCGTGGAACGTAGCACCAAATTGGAGCAGACTAGGAACTACTTATCCCGCATAAGGACGAAAAAGTATATTCGATAACGCCAGGCCACCATTATCTTCGCATTAAGGTCAAGTCGAGCACCGTAAGCTGCGGGAGAATAATGCAAAAATCGTAAATATCTATCAACCTTCATACGTTATACCAAATAGATCAACACTCAATAAAGATTATCATATGGTCTAAGCCACCGGAACGCCAGAAAGGGCGCCCTGTTTGAAGGATTATATTCCCGGGGCCATTTGACTCACGCCACAAAGAAACAACGTCCCTTCCACACACCTATAAAGAAGGAAGATCGAGATCGCTCAGAGGAGCCTCCAGGACGCCTGATAAACAGCAGCCTGCGGTCTCCTCCCTTTCGTCTAAAAAGACAGAGCAAGGCCACACTAGGGATTCCAAGCCCTCTGGCTCCTAAAAAGGCCAATAACAGTTCACTCAAAATACCCAACCACAGGAGCGAAATGGGAAGGACAAGACATTGAGTGAGTTGTAGAACCTTTCATGAAGGCAAAGGGAAACGAAGACCATTATCAAAGGTGACCTCAAAGAATATACCATCCTGTGCACTAAGTTACATAAATAAGACGCCAAATCCATACTTCAGACGCCGTGGGAGGTCGACAACTTTCATGCGCGTGCAACCCCATATGAAGGACCGACTTTGCAGCATCCCGCCACGCCAAAGATAGTCGACGGCAGTATTTAAGGTAATCCGACCCCTCGTGATATTTGATAAGGTTTATTTCTTCCCTATCCTTATCAAAGGAAGAGGAGGCTCTAGAAACATTTCGGGTTCAACTACGTACGAAAGGCCGAAGCATCCTATCTATCCAACTGCAAGAATAACTAAGAGCTACAACACGTAAAGAAGAAGAGCGAATCTCGGACCCATAATAAGAGCAAAATGCGAAAAACCAAATCCAATCAATTTAACCCTAGCGCCGTCAGACAATAATCAAGAGTAACTAAAGAGGTAGACGCAAAGGGTCCAGAATAAGACGGAAGAGATACAAAAATGCTGTGAAAGACTCCACACAAAGTGGACAAGATGCAGAACTCGAGCAAATAAAGTACTAGATCGCGAAGAGGTTGAAGAACCCCACACAGGATGTAGGAGGATTCACGAAGAAACCGAAGAAACAAGAAGAGGTAGGGGAAACGAGCGTGAAAATCCAAGAGTCATCATTATCACAAGACATATGATGGCGACTAAGCCTTAATCAAACGGAAATCCCAAGCGCACACGTGAAGTTACAATCCATAAGAGAAACGTTACGCCCTCGCCTGACGCACACCGTACACAAAGGCCCTGGGCAACCGAGGGTTTGAAAATAAGTGCTCGCAAGCCCACACATCAAAGCCCAAGAAAGAGTTAGCCTGAAGCACGAAGGCCCGCTAGTTAAACCCAAGGGAGGAGCTTGCCCAATGAGGCACTCAGGCCTTTCTAAAACCAACACTCTAGCCTTTTTGGGGCCAGCCCAGAAGAAAGGTCCAACCCGCTGGGCCCAAAGGCCAATTATGGTAAGTCTCCCAAAGGGATGGGAAACAGAATAAATCCCACACAGATCTGGGTAACAATCAAATCTCATATCAATAAGGAAGGAGTTCATCTCAAGTAAACTACCTTCTATATCCTACCAACCCGACATATGGACTATAATAAGAAATATCCCATCCAATGGGAAGGGACTCCTATCACCATCCAACTGCTTGAATGACCACTATAAATATACACACCCCAATGGTGAAAGGCACGAACACACTATCTTTAGACGCACATCATATGCAACATTCGCCTCTGCGCCTCTTTTCTCTCAAAGAACTCACTGAGAGACGACAACAACAAAGCACTCCTCGACTCCCTTTCTTTGTTCTGCAGAGCGGCCACGCCCAGAGCTCGTCGATCAACAGCAACATCCCGCTCCCACCAGACGATCCAAGACGCCAGATTATCCTAGCCGGCCCATTAAACAATCCGGTCCAAATTTAACGACTTCACACGCTCCACTCGGGGCTCCAGCGAAAAAACATCAAGCTTCCTAAATATAACATGGGCCCTATTATTTACTCTCTTCATGCCTTTCCCTTTTGTGCTCCACTCATAATCAAAATAGATTAAGGTTATGTTTGCTAGAATGTATTAAGGAAAGAAAAAAAAATGATGATTTGATTAAAAGACCTTTGAAAACTAAATTTCGAAAATCTAACTCTTCATCAGTTTTTGTCATTATTTTGATAAATGTATCACCATTATTTTATTGTTAAAATAATCATTTCTTATAAAAAGATGTAAATATATAAGATGATAAAGGACATTTTGTCTAAAAGAGGTTTTTTTTTTTTTTAAACATGGTAATGGTTAAGTTTACAAAATTTTAGATTATTTAACCAAATATTTCAAGAAAAAAATGTTAAAGATTATTTTGCTACTTTGGTATTGAAAATTTTTAAAATTAAATATAATAATTTTTTTTGTGAAACTAATACATTTTAAATTACTTATATATTTATATCAACTTAGGCCAAAATAAGAAAACAGCTTTGAGTATTAACAAAATTATTATTTTGTTCTCTTTCTTTTCTTTCTTTTTAAACTTTTTTCTTTATTTTCTTCCTTGTATAAAATGATAATAAATAAAAGATATGAAGGGCCATGCATCCTCTTCCATCGAGCTTCTTTCAAACAAATAGCAAGTGAAGAAGTCAATCCCATCTCCCATTCATCCAAACCCCTCAAACTAGGGTTTATATATAGAGATAGATGATGATGCTAATTAATACATAGCATTGATGAGGTAATCGTGGTGCAATATATAGAGGGTGGGTGCAATAATCACAAAGGGATAGTGGTGGTATCATAGCTTTCTTTCTTGAAAAAATATCAAATATTCAAGGAAATATATGTTATATTTTCAATGTATTTACGGAAACACAGGGCAGTTTGGTTCACACATTGCTGACGTTTGGGATTTGAACAGTGACGGAGCAAGCAAGTGCCCCATATGCCCCTGAAATTTTGAAAAAAAAAACCCATTAGGAATTGAACACAAGTGACCAAGAATTTATTAGGAAACCACACTACCAAGTACCACCCTCTGAAATAAGTTATGTGATTTTATTTATAGATTCGCTACTATTTAGGAACTTTCGAAACTCATTGAGCTTTTAATTTTCAATAGAGTATATATATATATATATATATATATATATATATATATATATATATATATTTCATTTTTCAATATTCTAGTTAACTAGTTAGTTCAATGTAATGGAATAATAACTTCATAAAATTTATAAATTTACCAATGAAGAAATCTTTGTTGAATTGTTATTAATAAGATTTAGATTTATTTATTTATTAGTGAGGAATAAATTAGGGTTTCTATTACGCATTAAAGTATAAATTATGTAGTCACATTAACTTATATATGTAAAGAATATTACTTTGTTAATCAAATTAACTAAAATGGTAGATTTTATATTTTTGCTTATTTATTCTAAAAGCTTTAAATCATATAGTTTAGGAGTGTTTACTGATAAATATCAAATCTAATAACGTATATCTTGTGGGATATAGTTGTATTTATTTAGATAACAATTTAAGGTGAAAGTAGGAAATAAGAATCCAATAAGATATATTGTTTCTAAGATATTTTAGAAAAATATCAGTCACTTGAGATGTTTTCTAATAATTAATTTGACAGTGATTGTAAATTATCCTTGAGAAATGATATATTCAAAATTATGGCTTATAATAGAAAAACATCAAAATATGCAAATGCATGGAGAAAGAGAGAGGAAAGGCTTTTAGAGCACCTTTTAGATACAATTGTTTATAGTTTTTTAAATATATATTTATAAAATAAGGATAATGACAGTCCTTTAGCATGATGGTAGATATATGGTAGCTTAACTAATTAGTCATTGATGTGGGTGCCATGGGCTTTGGCCCATGCCCTCTAGCCAACAAGCTCCGTCCTACTAAAGATTATAATTGGACTGGCCCAGCCAGTCTGCCTGCAAGCCCAATTTAAGAGCCGAGACCCATATATCATCCTCACCCGAAAGAGACGTTACAGCCATGCCATCTCCTCCCGGCTTTGGAGACTTTATTTAGCAAATGCCGTTGGGTGACCCTGGCATTGAAAATCTCTTCCATGAATCGTGCTAACAATATCATTCGGGGTGAACAAGCACTCTTGGGATCCTCCATTCGGGAAACACATCTATTTAGAAGGAAAAACTATTCTCCACGCACGAGATATGCGCCACCTTCTCCTTCCGATTTAGGAAGAAATCATCCACTTTCCACGGAAGCGGATCCCCTTCCTCTATGATAAAAGAAGGTCAACACATAAAATAAGGTATGAAATTCAAAAACGGAAAGAGAAGGGTGATAATTTTTCTTGCGATAGGAGAATCTGACTTATGCATCGAGAGGCTGCGCTGAGCTCCCCCCACCATCGCTTTTGTTTGCCTTTACACTGTTACAACAAGTGTATGTTCCCGACTTTAGTGACTCGTGGTGATTCTCGAGACTACAATTGACGCCGTCTCGTGGGAAACGCTCTAGAGTGGAACCAGAGGCGATACGAGCCCGGGTTCATCCACCCCAAGTGATCCCCGCACGGAAGCTTTGGCAGTTCCCGTTCATCCCACCGGACCGTCGGAGTTTATCACCACGTTCAGCAAACCTAACAACAAACCCATCGAAGAATAGTTTCCATCAAGGTCAGGAGATGGAGGCGGCTGGAAGAGGAGCAAGCTTACGTATGGTCGAATACGTGAGCATGCTAACGCTTATAGCAAAGAACGAACGCTACGACCCTGAGACCAGAGGGCCGAAACTCACAAGGAGCTGTCCAACATGCCCCAACTGTGTCATGGGCAAAGAGCCCGCTCTACCTGACCATAGTGATCCTCCAACAGATGACGAGTTATCTTTAGATAGCTCTCCACTCCCCTGCCGTTCACCACCTTAGAACAACGCGGAAGCCAAGTCTTGAAAGAGACCTCCTCGCCATTCCAACCGGGCTATTAGTGGCACGCTGGGCCGTCGTATAAGGAGACCAAACAGGGATGTGACCCCATTTGGAATTGGCCTCTCGAGCACATGTCTACCCTGGGCTTCGAGGGTATTGCCCCCCTGGGCTTCTACTCCATAGATCGGTGGCCTCGCTCGCATGCAACACTTTATCCCCGCCCAGAATCGCATGACATGTTATCTTCCTCGCCAACATATTTTCTATTATGAGTACTTCCTCGCATTCGCCATATCGTCGCTACTCATGTACGATGGCTCCTTCCGATCCATATGATCGGTTGTACTTTAAACCGCTAATGATCCTGCGAACACCGAACGATCGACTTTATATGGTATCAACCACCAAAGGTCTCGGGTCAGCTCAACCCACAAGTCATGAGGGTCTCTAAACTAATTCGTGAATTCAGGTGACGCTTAATCTCTCAATATCCGTCATCTGGATGTGCTGAAACATCAACTCACTCAACCACTTCTGCCGACAATCTTAATCCATCCGGATTTCACCCGAGGTTTACAAGTCGCCCAACAAATTGATGTTTACGTATGGATGGTTACGTAACTTCCAAAGAAGGCCAACTGCTTTCTTCCAACCTTTCCCTTATCCACCCGCAAGAACCATGGAGGAATCTGTATCGACTCGCACAACAAACACTCCACTCGAGGATAATATCCACGCCACGACAAAGATGATACCTTCCTAAAGCAAAAGAAGCCGCCACAAAGAGCTAGGCCCCAATACAGTTTGTAGAAAGGGTCGGCTACTCTAAGAACAAATAAAAGAAAAGGAACCTCCTCAATTCACCCTCATGATCTCTCCACACCGTCGCCTCTCTCATATTGACCACCCCGATTTTAATACTGCCCACAAGTAAAATCCGACCAACGAATCGGTCTCCGAGGTGACTTCCATATGGACCACGCCATGAAACAAATCACGTGACAAGGTTCTATCCGGGAGCCGAATCACTGCAACCCAGACTACCCCGCAGCCCTACAGAGCTATCACATCGAAAGATCCATCACTAGAATCAAACATCAACTTTGTACTGGGAGGCCCGATCGATGATCAATACAAGTTTAAGAGGCAAAGACGAAAAATGCTCCGCGCAACCTCAGTAAGAGCTCAAGTAAACACCCATCGCGACCCCATATAGAGCAACACACAACGGTTCAGCCCGATTGATTCTATATCCTTTCCTCCTGGCAATTAACCCGGGTCATCACTCCCCATTATGATGCGCGCGCTTATACTCACCTTGTGTAGGCTAACAACTTGATGTGCACAACTTTGTTGATCCTAAGATGGCCGAATTGTTGCACTCTCCCAAATTTTTAGGCATATGAGAAAGTCCCACCTACCATCCTTCGGCCGGGCCTGGCAGAGTTTTATCCGGTTCAATCCGGGCCATCACAACACGGTGATATTGCTCTCACAAGGTGACCGTGAATCGCACGTTTTCTTATGGTTGGGGTACTGGGGTCCGTGACAATGCTATCTGCTTAGGTCGACCTCCGCCATGATATACAGCCATCTCCCCAACTACCACCCAACTATCGCTATCTCACCATCCCAGCAGCCTGAATTTAGTATCCAATTAGGCCGTCGCGCACGTTGTCTATTCAAGAGCGTGAAAAAGGTAAAGGCCCCGATAGCTCGCCCTCCGAAACTCAACCCTCATCATAGCAATTATGTAACACCCCGAAATATACCCTAGTTGTTTTCAACATGTTTAGGGTATTTTGTAGGCATAAATTGAATTTTTCGTAAATTAAATGCAAAAAATGGAAATTGAGAAACCCGAAATTGTACAAGATTTAAGGACAAAATTGTAATTTGTTAAAAAGGGGGAATAAAAGTCATGAGTTGATAAGATTAGAGGTCAAAGTGGAAATAACATAAAGCAGAAGTAATCACGGAATGAGGGAGGACTAAAAGCAAGGCAACAAAATAAAGAATTATAGGGTGGAGAGACAAAATAACTCATTTTTGGTTCCAAACAAGAGAGCTCATAATGCCTGATAAAGAGAAGATAAGAAGAAGAGAAGAATGAGGAGCAAAGCAAAGGTATGGAATCATGCCATGGAAATTCTCAAAAAGCTCTGTATGATTCTAGTATGATTTTGTACACAAACCATCAGTATGGATTAGGTTTTCTTTGGATATTATTTGACTTCTAGGTTTTGTTAGAATACATCCTAACTCTAGATTTAAGGGAAGTCGGGTTGAAAATCCCTAGTTGATATCACCTTAGATATGGAATCCTCATAAGTGTGTGGCTCAAAGTTTGGAGAACTTTGCAAGGAATCCTTGATCTTTTCGCCAATTAAAAGCACTCGCCAGGAGTTGGTTCGGAGGGACTCCATGTTAGTTTTATTAAGGATGGAATGTAACAGAATTCAAGAAAAGTATGAAAAATGGTAATTCCACCACGTGCGTAGACCGCACCTTGCACGGTGACTAAACAGAGTGGTATCATACCATCATTTGTAAGCAACCATCGCACTGATACCACTTCCAAACCTGCCTCTAAGACGTGACTCAAACAGAGTGGTAATTCTGCATTCACTAGTTCCTGCAACCCCGGTTTTTGGTATTTTTGCATAGTTAAACTATAATTCACATACCAGGAGTATTAGAACTCTAATAAATTATTAACAAGGGTTAAGATAAGAAAGAAGTAAGTGAAAATACCCACCTCACCCGCCACGAGTCTCATGGGCAAACCATGCCCTATAATAAGATAGAAGTTTCTAAACACACATACTTGTAGGAACTAAAGACCGCATTAAATGACACGACACTTCTATTACGTAAGGTGCACGATAGCAATTTCTGCAGACTCGTTTGTACTCGATACTCTGATTAGCGACATCGACCGTGTTTCAGATATTAGTACTTCTGCACTCTCCGATTAGTACTTCTCGCACTCGCTTAGTACTTTGGTACTTCCTCGATTGAAAAGATCAAATATCTGGCTAAAGGTCAAAGACTTCAAAGATCGTATAGTATCTTCGATACCTATCAGGTCAGGTCTTAATTATTTACTAGTACCGGTCTCCGGTATTCCCACAGCTTATATGATAATAACCTAAATGAGGAAGAGTAAAACAAATGTGTACTGAATTAATACCTACGAGTACTTCCACAAGAACAAGCTTTGTAATCTTACGGAGAGATCCGCCAACAAGCATAAAGTATGGCACAAAATGTCACATGAGAGGATCCATGGCATTGTCCGTTAGGAAGATAAGTAATCAGATAAGTTCCTTATACAAATTCGATATCTGTTATCATGAGACGCTTATCATAACCGTGTATATGCATGTTACCTATGCTCCCACTAAGCCGAAAGCTTAGCACAAGCCAATCCGTAGGTACGTAAGAAGGAGATGTCAACTTCCGTGATTCGTCAATAAAGACACTTGAGCAGGTCTATCAACAGAGGGTTCTGCGCCTGACTGCAAATGTAAATGTACAGTTTTTTTGTATATGTAAAATGGGACCAGACCATATGACATCAAACAATTACTACGACGTGTAGTTTTATTTTGTATTTTTGTAGATACGATATAAGATACGCTTATAAGACTCGACATACCAACGCTCGATAAAGGTAAAGAGTCCCGCCTAGTATATATATAGTCTCGCTTTGAACCTTGCCTCGATCCGCCATTCGGGTCGGACCGGGAATCGGGGTGTGACAAATTAAGGCCTGCTGTCCGGGCCACTTTAGAAGATAGGGAACAATTGCCAAGAACTCAGATTCCATGCCACAGACGCGGTTCCAACAGATGCACCATGTTATTCCCTCCCACCAAGAAGGTCTGACAGGCAAGAAGCATAGTGCCAAAGCCGACGGTTCACTCCGACCCATTTTGATGATGTGATAAGCCTCAGAACGCTTCCCCAAAAGTTGAGTTCTCCCATCCGCCACCCGCTCGCAAAGAGTGCACTAAGACTCCACCTGCACCGCCATCGATCATCATCCAAGCCGTAGATAACCTTTGGGGCCGGGGTTTATTAGAGAAGTCAAATACCCGGAATGGCTTGCTAACATAGTGGTAGTCGCAAAGGCATGGAGAGCATGCTTGGGACTATACTGATCTTAACGACACGTGTCCCGCGATGCTTCCCACCCTTGAGATCGATTGGTTCACGACGCACATGGCATGTTATCGCTTCTGTGATGCATTCTCCGCGCCATCGATCCCCACCTCCACAGAGAAAACGCCTTTATCACCCACCCCCCCATGACTTTTCGCTACAACGTAATGCCATCCTGCCAAAGAATGGCGGGCCACTACCAGCAGAGATCGGCAACCAAGATGTTTCAGCCACTACCTAAAAAAAAAAACTATGGTATGTTTATATATGTTAACAGTTCCATGGAGCTGGTCAGACCACGCAATTATTCAACAGATTCGACTCCTCAAGAATTACAGATGAACTCAACCTGTATCGGTCACGTGTGCCTGGGCTCCTCGATTCATGATGACTCGTAGGGATTATACAACCCCTCCCAGAACTTAAAGTCATTCTAGAGTCCTGCTCCAAGCCTGCAGTGAGGTACAACAACCACTACCATTAGCTACCTGGGATTCATGATCGTCACGTAATCATGAGCCATTTTTCGCCACTCGTGGAGTTAATCTGACTGACACTGGGAAGAATGTGATCGGGCTTTTATCCGTGACTATGTATTTAGTCGAACCCCGATTTTTGAAGTCCCATTACCCAAAACTCTCTTCATTTATTCTGGGTGTCTCAGATGGCAAGAAGCCATGATCAAAGAGAGGAAGACTAAAAATAAGAGGCATGTGTTCTTCACAAGAAATCCTTAGCCGATGCAAAGACCAGAGCAGCTATCTGATAGCTTTAGCCTTTGATAGCAACCAAGAAACTTCGCCTACTCGTGCATTAACCTATCATGTACTAACCGACCTCCCTCTCCGAATTTACTATACATAAGCTCGACTTATCGGGAAGAATGGCTCTGGGGCACCTGAATCATGAGTACGCATATCCTATACAAGCCAAGGCTTTCAAAGTTAGACAGAGATTAACTTTATAGCACCCCTAAGCTTGAAACGCTAAATTTCTGGATTGGTGGACGCTTAATATTAATGGGGCATCCAGACAAATCGAGGCGGGCATCGGCTTAAAGTTAAAATCCCCATCCGGGGATAAGATCGAACAGGCAATCCGACTCGGGTTTAATGCCTCTAACAATGAATTAGAGTACGAGGTCATCCTAGCCGGCTCAACCTCAGCGTCGCCTTGTTCGCAAGCTCCTAGTCCAGCGATTCTAAATTGGTGGTCGAGCAATAATCTAAGAATTTGAATCCCGAGACCCCGAATGGTAGAACACGCCCCGGTGAAACAACGCTTGAGCATTTTCCCAACCGAAGTCAGAGCATATTCTCAAAGAATCATCAAAAGGCGCACGCCCTCATTCGTGGCCGCTTCTACTAATCACCAAACCCATACTTTTGCCTATACTCATCACCCGCCAAGTAATTGCATCCCCCGCAAGTAAATCAGTGGATAAGGACCCCTATTCAAGTGATAGAACCCATCACACTATATCTAAGCACAAGACAACCCCCTAGCGAGAGACATACCTACAAACCAAGTCCAGCCAGCTAGATTTTCCAAATCAATAATACGGCGTGTTAGCGGCGAATGACAAGAACATGAAATCATCTCGCGGCAAAGTAGCCCCACCGTGCCCATACTCAAGGGTACTATCACAACCATGAGCCGATGCCACCAATTATACTAGAAAGTGTGATCGCCGCCAATGACGGTTCTACGAACCACCAAAGGCAAGACCCGATCTTCATTCCCGAGCCCGCCTCTACCAACGGTGGGGATCTATATATCGGACTCTACCCACTACCGTGAGCTTCAAAAGTTAAGCTATCATAATAGTCACCATCATTTTGGGAGCTGATCATCGGCATTCTCTCGCATCAAAGATAAGGATGTTACTCAGTTTATCTAGAAAAATATTGTATGCCGATTCAAAAGATCCCTGCACTAATTAATAAGCCCGATAAACGATCCCAATTCGACAACCCGGTCTATCCAAACTGTCAGAATTGAAGAGAAAAATTCATACTCCAATCTCTACGGATCTTAAAGCAATGTGATTCAAAGTGAGGCCTAAAAACCCCGTTAACACTCAAGAAACTGGGCTGATTCAAATAAGGGCAAATGGGTTCCTGGGCACTCGGGCTTACGTACACTACCCGCAAACCTACCTGCATCCCCATTTACCACGGCTGGATGGAAGCTATAATCCCTACATAAATTAGTATGCCTACCATCCGGACAAACGTCCCCGAACAGGGGAATGCAGATTTAGTGATCAAGGATCTGTATTAGCCACGATGAATTGCAAGAGTCAAGAGTGAACTGCGATAAAGGCCCTACTAATTGGAAAATTCTTACAACAAACGGGTCAAGCCTCGAACGTTCCAACCAGGGGACCTGGTCCTAAGAAGAGTATTTGAGAATATAACTGACCCGAATGCAGGAAAGTTCCAACCCAACTAGGAAGGACCATATCTTATAACACGAGCTGAACTGAAGTTCCAGCGCCAGACAAATCGATGGGACCCTCGCACCTCGGAATGTGAACGCTACTCATCTTAAGATAATATCAATAAAGAATAATTCAATATCAACGCATATGTCGCTCTATTTTCTCCTCCTTTGTGGTCAACCTAAAGCCCGGGATGGAGTGTAGAATGTCATAACCGACCCGGGGTTAGATAATATCTAATTGGTCAACCTAAAGCCCGGATGGCGTAGAAAATGACATGTCCGGCCCAGTTTAGATAATATCTAACTGGTCAACCTAAAGCCCGAATGGCATGCAGACTTGTCCCGCCGCTAGATAACATCTAACTCAATAACCTAAAGTCTTGATGGCGAGAAATGACATGTTCTGCCCGTTTAGATAAATATCTGAACTGGTTAAACTAAAGTCCTGATACAAAAATGACCATCCAGCCCAAATGATGGTTGACATCTGCTGTCACATGAGAGTCCATGCTAGTGACAAACACCCATATCCCAATCTACTATGTAACTTTGATTCCACTGTACGCACCTTGATGATATCACCCAACTCACAAAAAGATAAAAATCCTAGGCAGGCATCCAGAATGAAATATCCCATCTAATCGGGATGATTATAACTCAATGTCACTCGGCTAAAACGAAAGGAAGTATTTTATCAAAAAAAAAAAACATAAAACAAAATGCATTTCAAAATGCCGGCAAACAAAAATTAAAATAAATGTCTTTGTTGAAAGGAGTGCGCCTCGACAAGCGAGCAGTGACAATTTCGGTTACCATTCCTCAACGCGAACATCGGCCTTTATTCGATCTAGTCTGATAGTCCCATGAGCATCTACTCCATTCCTAGTAGCCGAGGACTCATTAGCAATCTTCTCCCTCTAATAGTCTTGACTGTGCTCAAAGACGGAAAGACGGATGAAGAATTCGGGGGCATCGATATCCATAAAATTCTGTGAGTCGAGTGAGTCAATGTGTCTCGCATCCCTACGGATCAAGCAGCCTTACTCGCAAATGTTGTGCTCAAATGCGCAGCAACCAGCCGTGAGTTGAAAATCATCCCACATCACAACAGATAGATTCCGCTCCATTGTCGCCCCTCTCTATGGAAGTCCACTAAAAGCCGCAAATCGCTTTGGTGTGTTCTTACCCATGAGCAAAGACAACTGCTTCATCTCAAGGTGTGGACCCATTCTTTCTTCCTCCGCTTCCGACATGGGCCTCCTCCGCAGCAAGAATCTACAGGCTTGCTGGGCGGCGCCACGCCGAATTTGGCCTCACCGAGCATCCCGTCACCGCCGAGACACCTCGACCCGCAGCCAACTCGCCCACCGCCCGGTACCGCTGTCACTTCAATTTCTAACTGGCCATAGCCGCCTATGCCGTGCGCCCCTCTCCTCCTTAGCCTGACCACCCTTTCCACAAATTTTTGGCTTCCAATTTCTACGTCAGACAATGCCGGGTTCTTTCAAAGAGGCATCCAGGGCCTCTTGATCATAAAGCCTCAACTGGACAAATAGTCGCCTCCCACGCCTCAAACGGAGTTCAAAGTCATGATGTTAGGCTATGTTTCGATGGTAGCGATCGTCATGGAGGAAGCATATTAAGAACACATCAAAGACTGATTCGACAAAGTGCGTGTTATAAATAAAGGTTCACTATCTTAATACATGATTGATGTAGTTGGTACGTGATCTATATCTCATCATCAATTATCTACTGGAGATCTTCTTTGTAAGTGTCGGCAGGAACAGTCACAGAGTAATCTTCACCCACACCATTAAATTCCGAAGCGCCACCAAAGATCCTGAGCATCACCGGTCACAAATCGCTTAGACGGACGGCGCGATTCACCGGCCAAGTGGCTTCCATCGATGGACAATGTAAGCGACCGCCTTCCACGGTACCGGCACCTTCTCCTTCGGAGGAAATGACCCCGAGCAAGAGATAGGAATCGCATTATGCCTTCTTCACCGGCACGTAAACCCGGACCCGCCCGTACCGGCCCAACTTAAACAAGAGTAGCGGATCATTCGCTGCGGATGCTATTCGAGCGGCCTCCCGACACCCTGGGCGGCATCGCCCCCATCCGTGCAATCATTCGATCCCGCTCCTGCAGTTCGAAATAATAATCACTTGTTTTTCCGGTACCGCCGCCAGGCGGCACCGCGCTTAATCGAGCAAAGGCTCATTTTAGAGCCGAGATCTTCCGCCGCTTTACTTCGGCGATAATCAGTTGGCAAACTCGCTTATCTCCTTCTTCCTCTTTGTTTCAACCGGGGCTGGCTGACGACGAACCCAAGGGATAAAATCTCTCACTTGGGTTCCAGGTACGTTAACCCGCCCAACTACCTTCTTCTTTTTAACCTTTAGTACTCAAGGGGCATATTTGCCTCCTCTACTAGGTAAAGGAAGGCGTCGGCTACCCTTTACCCCCGCCTAGGCGCAAAGTTGAGTCGACTGAACCCCTACTATTAGAGGCGCATGTCCCGACGGGACCGAGCCACACTCCGACCACCACTCCGTGACCCCTGATGTCAGATGCTCGCCCTGATATTAAGCGCAATGTGATTAGCGCAAATGTGTTCTCCATCAAACGTAATTCTCAAGGCAGCTGGCATGGGATGATAGGAGGTTATAGCAAGCCGTGCTGTTCCTCACGCGCCTAAGTTCTTCAATTAAGGAGAACCTTATACGATGCTCCGCTTGAACCCCAATGCCCTCCTAGCGAATTTTTCAAAGCTTGTTTTCTCCACCCACTCCACTAGCCTACCCTTCCAGCCTTTCTCTGCACCAATAACCTACAATTACATATAAAAACTTACACACATGCATACCAGCACACTAAACCCATTACCAAAGACATGACACTTGAAAGACTATGACCTAACTCCTGGGTGAAGCTATGGGACCCGGGGTCTCCTCCCAAGGCCCTTAGCATTAGAAGCACACCCTTCGCCATCTTAGGCGACCTGGGAGTCCATGACAATTTTCAACCGCTGCACCCTGAACTGGCTACAGACAAATCACCACCCTAACCCACCTTACATAGATAAATCAAATCTCGACAACGAAAGCCTGGGTTGGTATAAGAGATTTAGCACGCTACAACCTAAGCACATTCTGGATAAGATTGGATGATAAGGGCCGGCGTGGCCGTAAAAATGTGAGGAACTACTTGACTAGGAAGGCACCACAAACGAATCCCTACGCGAGTTGCTCTCAAGTAAAAACACAAAGATCGTGTTCTCCACCTATGGGACCTCGTCCTGCTTTTCCATCAACCTGCGTCAATGTTATCGGGGATCTCGCAGTAGGTTCTCAACTCCCATTGTCGTACCGTGGACACTTCGAATCCGGGGTCCTGGCTGCCAAACTCTGCCAACTCAAGGAAACCTATGTGTCTCTATATCATGAATCTACATAGTAAAAATGGCCACTTCGGCCTATACATCCATACTCAATAAAACATAAATCCGGGCTAGACACGAGCAGTTTCAAGAGTTATTACATCACTCTTAGTGCAATACATATATTAAACTAGTTCGTTCTAATATATACACAAAACATGAGTCAAGGCCATAGTCCGACCTACTTCATAACCCCGGCCTTTAAGGAGCATCGTCTGCCTAAATACCTTTTGTACCTGAAATAATTTTCCCTCGACAGGGTAAGCAATGCCCAGTAGTTGAATTTTCCTGCTAAGGCTACTCTCCACCTAAAATGCACATGCAATGGCACATCACAACATCCACATTCCATACAATTTATGATGCATACTTGGAATGATTTATATCATGCATGAAATTGTTTTCCATGCCCATACCCCGAAACATAGACTCTCACATGCCTCGCTGCAGAAAATCAGCCACCGGTAATGCCAATGACACCCAACTACCGAGCCTCTTCACGGCCACTCAACACCCAAGGCACTTTGCCAATGAGTACAACCCGAAATAAACTCGACCCTATCACTCAACTCGGGTCTATGCAGGATGAACATGAGCGTGTACTTTCTTAGGCAAATAGAACCTGGATTACACCGCAGCTCCTAACACCCATACAACTTTTCAGAGAACACTGGTCTCTCTCACACCCAATCTGCCCTCACACCCAATCGTAGTCCTCACACCCATGCGTGACCTTTCGATAATACCACGTCTCCAATCTTGTAGTTCCAAGGACGCCAACACACACACTAATTATTTCTCATTTTATATTTGTACTATGAGTCTTTACTTGTATATAGTCCAGCAAACTTCAACCTATACATTCACCAAGAATGGTTAGAACCACACCAGATAACTCCACACCTAACTCGACGGATGTCACCGTGCATATGAATGCAATGATGCCATATATCTAATTCCACGGTCGCACGCAATTATATTTCATATATCCAAGATTCATGTTACAATACATCAATTATCATGCATTAAATATATATCATTTCCTATACACATTTCAAGTCATTCAATTCAAGCAATAACATGCAATCAAAACAAAAACCTAGACTCCACGCCAGCTCTCGCCGTGGGGAGCGAATTCATTTTAGCTACTTCTGGGATTCAACTGACCGATCACCGTGAATCTAGAGATAAGGTAGCTTCTCTCCTCGTAAAATCCCCCTTTTCCTCCTTTCTTTGGGGGTTTCCTATCTCCTCCCAACCGGTTGGTCGCATGGGCCAAGAGAATTCTTTCTTGCCATGTCAACCTACTATTGGCTCAGGATTTCATCCACTTATCCCTCTAATTTGGGATTTTACCAATGGCATTACACCATGTCCAATCATGGCTCACACTTCTGAGTTCATGTTCAATTTGCACATGGCACCTCTTGAGCCACTCAAAACTTGCCGCAAGTGTCCACTTACCCAGATTATTGTCCCAAAAACGTGAAATTTCGATCGTCATTCACATAAGAGCTAGATTTCGTGAGACGATTCCAAACTGCAAAGTCCGTTTCATTATCCGAGATCTAGAAAATTTTGAATTTTGACTAAAATTTTAATTCTTTTTAAGAAAATTAGAATTTTCTGTCTTACATCAGGATGAGACGATGTCGCCAGAACGCGTCCCGCAGCCCTTATCTGCAACCCCGTCGATCAGGGAAGCCTTCCCACCTCCTCATCTTACAAGCAGATCGATGGAGGAGAGAACTACACGCCCAAGCCACATACCAAACAGTAAAAACGCAAACCAATTAAACCCGAGAAGAACACTGGCCATTGTGTTCTGTGACCTACCTCACCCTAAACCTTCCCACAACTGGAAAAGGGTCGTTAGCAAAGATTCAACACATCTACAAGGGAAATAGTAATTACCTATAAACTTAGAATTGAGTAAGCTGCCCAAAGAACGATCGCGAAAGAACACAAAGTCGCAAAGAAGTGTATCTCGCGTAAGATTTCGAATCAGCGGCGGAATGCAAAGCGAATGATAAGAATAAGAAACGGAAAACCCAAATGATTCCCACATACTAACATGACCTACGGCGCATTAATGACTCGACCTCACTCCTCGCTGCTTTCGCTTGGCGACGCCCAACCCTGTGGTACGATAAAGTTAACACAACATCGTGGGCCTCCCGTTATTCTAACCCGTCGCTCCCCACCCAAAGTCGTCTAATTTTACCGCCGGATCATCGAATATCCTACTGGAGCGGTATTGAATGAATCGCCCCGCCGAGATAGAAAAAATGTGCTTGCAATATTGAGATAGAACAAAGTGGCAAATGTCAAAAAGTACGACGACATTTGCACTAAACAAAGATCCATCATTACATTCATGCCCTTACAACTAAGAGATCGGGATAAAATAGTTACATAATTCATCCAAATCGAATCAACAAAGGCCAAAGTAGCTACAAGAGTGCAGGCCAAAGAAGAAGCAAAGAAAACCGCTTACAAAACTAAGAAAAAAGAAAAATGGAAAGGGGGCTCAAGAAGGGGAAGATGAAATCAAAAAGCCCCGCTTAATTGCAGTGGGGTGTCCTCGATGCGTGAGGATTCCATTCGAAGCTTTAGAAACCACCCAAAGGCCACCTTAACCCTGAAAAATCTATTCCAACTCCACTCAAACCTTCCAATCTTTGATCTGATTCATGCTTGGAAAGCACGAACAAATGGCCTATCGCAATCATCCTTCATTCAGCAATCCACCAAGTCTCGACATTCTCCTCTAATGCCCAACCAATTTTCTCTCACTGGAAAATGTAGAGCAACTAATAGCTGCAGAATGATTCCACTGTCTCCAAATTTTTAGAGAACTCTAGCCCCAAGGTTGTCCCAAGCAACCACATCAATAACATCCAAAAAGTTAGGAAAATTCACGTTGAACATACCAAAGACGATTGCCCATCGCTCCCCATGCTATGCTAGCCAAACACGTTCTTTTTTCCGGCCTGAAAATGATCGCCTCCCCAAAGAAGAAAGGAAGGTAATGTGTGCCATGGGCTTTGGCCTGTGCCCTAGCCAACAAAGTCTGCCCCATTGTAAAGATCATAATCACTAATGAATACCGCCTCACAGCCCAATTTAAGAGCCGAGACCCATACATCCTCCCGTCCCCGAAAAGGAGTCGTTATGCCCGATGCCATCTCTCCCGATTGAGACTTTAGATGAAGCAAATGCTGCCGTGAATTTCCCCTCAAGGAGAATATGCACCCTTCCACAACGCGTATAACAATATCATTCGTGGTGAACACCTCGTGGATTCTCCATTCAGAAACACATCTATTTAAAAGGGAAGACTATTTCCACATGGATAGAAAAACACCTTTCTCCTTCGACATTTTGGAGGAAATCTCATCCACTTTCCACTAAAGCGAGTCCTCTCTTCCTCTCTGATAAAAGAAGTCAACATGTAAATAAGGTATGAAATTCAAAACTGAGTTATATAAGGTGATAATTTTTCGAGAGTAGAGAATCTAATCTTATACTATACATAAGCCCTCACCCGCTTTTTTTCTTTGCTTGCTTTTGGGCATTGTTATAGACAAGTGTATGTTCCGACGATCCAGTGACTCAGAAGATTCTAGAGACTACAATTGAGGTAAGACATGGGGTGTAAAACTCAAAAATCATATTTAACAATAAATATAAAACTTTGTCTATAATTGTTAATTGTGTTGATATTATCATTATATGAACTTTTTTACTTATAACTACTTTCATTACAAGGATAAAAGATACTATAATATTGTCAAAGTCATTGTGCTAATTTTGTAATAAAACAACTGTTAATATTTTATTTTTTTAACAATATTATAGCAATAATAACTAGCTAAAACAATAAATTGGTTATATAAAGAAAATATTCATAATAGTCATAAACATTATCTTTAAAGGAAAATGTGCAAAAAAAAACCTCTCGCGTTTTATCAAATATCCCATTTACATCTCGAACTTTTTTTGGTCCAAAGAGACTCATGCAGTTTACTATCGTAGCCCTTAGCCCCTACCATAACTAAACTACTAAGTAAAGGGACACAGCTTAAATTGGACCCAATTCCTTGACAGTGACCTAACTTTTGTTGCGCTCTTTAGACCAAAATAAGTTCTGCAAGTGGGATTGTCGACGACCGCATAGTCTCCGTCAAAAATAAATTGCATGCTTAATGAGACTATCACAGCAGTTGTCGCACGAGATGTTGCAACAAGTTGTGTGACACATCTTACTTGTGATGTCCCAAAATCAGAGGGTCCGTTGACCAACCGTCAACTCGCAAAAATACCCGTGGATATCGTATACATCGATACCCACACTATCTAATCCCATTAATTGGGATCTATTCATCGACTCCTAGATAATCACATACCTATGAGAGGACACCAAGCTATGAAGCTAGTGTCGATTACCATGGTGATAACGTGGTGCCCACGAATTACACCGTCTAACGATTTATTTGAAACCCCGAAAATCTAATTTTCGAAAATGGCAAAATGGTAATTTCGGTCAAAACTGAATTTTTGATTCCTGATGAAACAACTCACCGCGGAATCATCTCACAACGGCCACGACATGCATCAAATTCTGTGACAAATAATTTGTATGTTTTTCGAAACGAGCAGCTGGGGACATCGGGCGATTTTGAGTGGCTCAGCAGCTACATGCCTGGCGCTGAATCCAGCCAACTTGAGCTCATGGGACCACGGACATGTGAAATACATGATTGAGAAACGAAGGTGATGGATAAGGTAAGATAATTCAAGAACCACTAGAATTGATAGCGGTGGGCGAGAGGACATTCATCACTTCACCTTCTCCCAAACCAAAGCCTGGAGAGAGGAGGAAAAGGCAAACCAGATTTGAAAAAGAGAGGTTTTAGAGAGAGACTCCACCTTTCTAAATTTCCTGAGGATCGGCGGTTTCTTAGCGAAGAGGAAGTAGTCTCACTGCAAGGGCTCTATAGAGACTGGCCGGGGAGTTTCGACAAACTCCTAGAGGTAGGTCTTCCTACTTTGTTATTTTCACCCTAAGGGCGTGGTACAGATTGTTCTATGGCCAGGCAGCTGTGATAGTACGCATTAACCGGACCTTCTGTCTGGTTTTCAAAGTGGGTTACAAATGGCGTTGTGCCCTTCGTAATTGTAGCCACATCGTTGAACTCATGTTAGGCTAATTTCACCCGGGACCTCCAGAGGACTGGGCAAGCAGGTCTTTACTCCGAACATTTAATGGGGCGAGGTCAGCCCGTAGAGGTTTACCAGAAGGTCAGTCGCTTAGAGGTCAAGAAATTTAGGTCACCACAGGTCACCCAAACAGTCACTGTATGAGGTGGATCACAGCATCCAACTCTGGGGCGTCATAACTCCTTTGTCCGAACTCCTCGCTTCAGGTTCTCGACCTCTATGGAAAGCCCATTGAGTCAAGAACCGCCCATATGCCTGAGGTGATAGTGGGTGTCAGACCGAGGTGTCAAACCGAGCTCAGCCAGGTCAGGTCAGCTCAGCCGCCTGGCCGCTGGGTCTGAAAGGTGATCACGCATGACCCAACCGAAGGTCATAACTCCTTCATCCGAACTCCGTTTTGGGTGTTCTTAGACTCTATGGAAAGCCCATTGAGTCAAGAATTCATTCATATGCCTGAGGTGGATAGTGTGTATCAGATCGAGGTGTCAGACCGAGCTCAGCTGTGTCATCTCAAACACGCTTGGTCACTGTCTGAAAGTGACTACGCATGACCTCCAACTTCTAAGGTCATAACTCCTTCGTCCAACTCTTTGGGTGCTCTCGACTCTATGGAAAGCCCATTGAGTCAAGAATCCATTCATATGCCTGAGGTGGATAGTGTGGCTTGACTGAGGTGGTCCACCTTATCAAACAGGGCCACCACCAAATGCGGCTCGTCAGCCACTGGTTTGACTACGTATGACCTCCAACTTCGGAAGGTCATGACTCCTTCGTCCAAACTCCGTTTCAGATGTTCTTGGACTCTATGGAAATCCCATTGAGTCAAGATTCCAGCCATGTTCCTGTGGGGGACAGTGGGTGATCATAACATTTCTGAATTCTATGTTTCATACCAAGTGTTCAAATATTAGTTGTGTCGAGTGTAAAGTCGGATATAACACATGACCATTGCATGGCATGTTGTAGGATATTGTATAGGGTATGGTATGGTTGCTATGGGAGGCCATGAGAGGCCATATGGTTTAGTTCCACCTGGATCAAGGATAGAGGATTTTCCGCTTCACTACCAAGACCGTGGTGGGTCGGGTTTGAACCGAAACTAAAAAGTTTTTAGGTTTTATGGTTTGATGTCGTATGGATGATTGGAACCAAACCGTTCATGACGTAGTGGGTCGAGGTACCCAATTGATGGGCCAAGATGGTGACTTTATCAGGTGTTGTCGTGTGATGCGTCAAGCGCCTAAGATGGATCGTTGGTTTATGTATTAGCCCATGTGAGCTAATTTATGTTATTGCTATGTGTTAATGAATAACATGTTGATTGTGTATAACCCTTGTCATATGCATGCATAATATATTAACATGAATTATGGTGAAATGGGTATATTGCATTTCATATGACTGGAACCTTAGAGTAATAAGTGTGAGTATGACACGAAGTTTTCGAAAACGAACATGTGGTTGTAAAGGAATTTCATGTGATGAATTTCTAAGAGAATGGGGTTGGGAGACGGTCCAATGTAGCATCATTTCTGATGAGGACCAGTATGACTGCTTTCTAAGGTTCTCCAACACATTCAACACAAGGATAGTCCCATATTTTTATCGATATTCGTAGTGTATTTTCTAAAAACAATGTGTTTTGTTTTGAAAATGATTATTTTTCTCATACATGGTTTGTAGTAAGTGTGAGGGAGTCAAAGGATGCTCGAGACATGGGAATGGTGGGTCACTTCATCCACATGACATATAGACATTTGAGTAAGAATTTGCACATGTTTTACTTTAAATGTGTGGTGCGACCATTGCATGTGCATATAGGTGGGAAACCCGCTGCAGGGAGATTATCACTACTGGCTGGCTTCACCTGGCCGTGGGGACCCCTTCAGTAATATTTAGAAGACGGCGCCTCAGACCGTGAGTACGAAGAAGGCCGGGTTGTGGCCTTAAGAATTATTTTTGTAAAATATATTAGAACAATCTAGTTTTAATATAATTTGGCATATAAAGTGTAAAAGAGTTGTACATCAAACTCTTGTAAAATATTATTACAAATTGGTTATTTGTAAGAAAATTCACAAAGAATGACCCATATAATGAGACAAATAAGTGTGATATCTGAGCAACCGAGCATTCACATGTATTCCGCAGCCGACAAGGGTCACCTTGACCCCCGATAAGGGCTGCCAAATCGGATCCATCAACTTTCTAACAATTTAATCAGTAACTCTTATATTAAAATAAATAAGTCCAACGCTACCGATAATGCAATACAAATATGTTTTTTTTCTTCTTTTTTCGTAAACAGAAATATATAATAATATGCATCAAAACATTTGCAACTCATCATTTTGGATAAATCCCAAATTTTTGTACAATATGGTATTGCAGCCCTTTCAATCTGAAATCATTTAAAAATATATCGGAGTTTTCAATATCAAAACATTTACAAATAAAAATCAAAGTTTATAAGCCATCAATCCATTTCATGAATGCATGGTCGGATCTTTACTTCGACATCATGAAGCTTTGACATTGACTCTAAATCTATGTGTCTTTGTCCTCAGACATGTTCACTGACACTGCATACAAAACAACGCGCTGCCATTTTCTGTTTAGTGGTTCTATACACTTTCTCTTTCATCATTATATCAATTCATGCAATGTTTATAAAACAATGTTTTGTGTATATTTTTCCAATGACCCAATGCAAAGATAATACACACACACACACACACACACACACACACACACACACACACACATCATTATATATATAGTATATATAATATATATATATATATATATATATATATATATATATATATATATATATCTATTTCATTGCAGACCAATTACAAATTCATTGATCATTTCAAGTTATGCAATTTCATATACCAAATCATCATTCAAAATCAAGCAAAATTCACACTTTTTCAATCTTATTATCATTTTGCCCTTTATCGAATTTAACTATACTTCGCACGTGATAACTAATCATCTACACGGTCCCGGGCCAGTCGTTGGTGCGCTAGTATAAACGGCGTATAACACGCACGTCCCGTTGGGCTACTAACTCATATTAAAAATCAATTTCGTGAACACTATCGATACCGCTTCTACCGGGCTACGACCTGGAGCAATACCTACATATCTCTACGCACACGCTTCACTCAATCTTTATCGCATACCAATCTATCCTTAACTCAAATTTAATCTGCTAACATTCTTTAAGGGCCTTCAAATCATTCAATACAATTTACAATAGTACATTTTGATACATACCATTTTTCACCACTAGTGCCTTCATATGCAATTTATTTCGCACTGCTGTCTCAAATCAATTTAAAAAACAATATGCACTTTATCATAAATCATTTCAATATTTCACAATCAATTTTGAAACAATGAAAGAAGAGTGTTGATCAAACTTTCATAAATTTGAAACAAGAGATAGATTGAAGAATAAACTCAAAAAGATTGTCGCTCTTCGATTCCTATCCTCAGAATCCCGTTCTTGGGTCAAGATTCCTCTTCACCAACCCTTTAATCCATCACAATTAAATAACAACCCAAGAAAGAAAAATCAGTTGTGCATTCTAGGATTTTTGGTTATGGTTGATGTCTACCCAATACTCCTTCACTTGCAAAAATTTTTGGGGACACATGAGCCATATTTTTCTCATGCTTCCTTCAAGAAAATTATAACTCTGTGATTCTATTTTCATTAGGAATTGGAATCATCTCATTTGGATCACCCAAACTCAAGTTAAGGCATTTTAATGCTAAACTAGTCGAGCACATGCCCAAATTTCACCTGGATCACCTACTATTATTCGGTTTCTAGAGTCTTAACTCCATAAATTGGTAATGGTTCCTTCACTCATTTCTGAATATATGATTCTAAGGTTTCTTCTCCAATTGGTCTAATTCGATGAACAAACCTGCTATTGCATTTACATCTAGACTACTCTAATTTGGTAAATGTGACCGCAGACATAGCCCACTTTGACATATTTCTAGGCACTTTAGGGTTACAATTTGCATACACTTCCTTCAATTAAATTATTCCCCTAGAAGTCTAGTTTACCCATAATTTTAAATCATTCAATTTGAATGAGTGAAACTCAACTTATGGCCAAAACACCACAACTCCACCCAAAATAGAGCATACCCGTGAGCTACCCTTGATTTTGTGGGTAATAACCGGTCATAAAAATTCGCCCACCCACAAAAGAAAATTCGGATTTTCTGGTTTTTATCCCGGGACTGATGTCTTTAGGTTTTGTGGTGTGTTTTGGTATCCTAATAATTCAGTGATGAACCGTGAAAGGACCAAGAGGTGCCTCAAGCTGGGTCCAAGATTTACATGAAAGTACTGTTGGAAAAAATGAACATGTCGTTTTCAGGTGTGAATTTTTTTAATATATGCATGCTTAAATATATTAACATGAACTGGTTATGAAATGGTACACATTGTATTTCTATATGCACTGGGGCACCCAAACCATAGTGTGGAGTGCATGATATGTTTTGAGGTCGACTCTATAATGACGTTTGATATGTCCAAAAAACGAATAAAAATATGAGGGTTTTCAAAGAAAATTATATTGAAAAGTTATCCGAAAAATTGCTTTGGAAATTTGTCAACAGTTCACGTCGAAAGATGTCCAATGGACTGTTTTGAAGAATTGTCCAACATTCACCTCAGAGGATTGTCCAACGTATTTGTTCAGAGGTTGTCCAGTGCAATTTTATTAGAAATTGAATAAATGTGTTTTCAAGAATAAAACCTTTGTTTTGAAAATGCTATTTTCTCACACTTGGCATATGCATGCGGAGGAGTCGAGAGGGCTCGTGATATGTGGGAAAGGGTGAGTCACATTCTCATCCATAACATGTAAACATTTGGAGTAGGACATACATGTTGTTAATGTGTGGTGTGCTATATTGCATGCAAGACTTAGCGAGTAAACCCTTATAGGAATATTTTTCTACTGGGCATTGCTCACCCCGTCGTGGGACCCCCTTTCAGGTATAGGTCCGGTGCAGGCGTCTAACCCGCATATGGGACCGCATGAGGGATGAGAGTCAGATGTGGCGTTGTTATGTTTTGTTTTTTTGTCTTGTATTATATTCGAGCATAACCAAAACATGTATACTTGTTTTATCGTAAAAAGGACTGTTAAATGGACTGTTGGTTAAATAGTTTATCGTATATTTTTGTCATTTGTGGAATGAAAGAGTGCAACGGGTTTAATATATGAGATAAATGGGGAGTGTGATATCGACACTCGAGCAGCTATGTGTTTCACTTGTTTGACGAGTTATCAACTGACCCCCGGATAAGGCATCACAAAGATAGTATCATAGCTAAGGTATACGATTACTTGTAGCATGCTGGGCATGGCCTTAAGGATATGGAGTTGCAGTGTAGTGCCTGATATGATTACTTGGCGCTTGATGTCTGATACCAGCTGCACAGCATGGTATCAGAGCTTAAGTATACAAATACCCTGGGAGCTCAGGTTTAGGTGTCCATAAGTTTGGTTTTATACCAACTTCGTATATAATAGATAGCTTAGGTAATACTCAATACCTAGGACTCAGGGGGCAATTCGGTTTAGAAACATGCATTCATTATAAGATTTACGAATTGATATGTGTGATGTGTGCTCTACTCGGCATGGAATATAGACTGCTTAATCAGAGTATGGAGCACTAGGGTCAGAGAAACACAACCTTGGGGTTCGGGAAACGTAATGAACATGAGAATCTCTGCATTGAACCCAGATTAAACAAAGTTTGTTAAATAATCACAGACAAGAATATACGGCGACGTCATATTCCCTCCATGAGGTGCCAGTCGCACCACCATTTTTGATCAAGCGCCTTGCAAAGGCTATAGGATCAGAGTTGCTACCATCGCACAAGCTAGTGCAAGCTGTCGCCATCGCACGTGCTAGTGCAAACTAGTGGTCGTGAAGTCCGAAAGTAACCCCAGTGGCTCAAGTCATCATCCCCCAACGCCTACAAGGGAGGGATCCACAGGCAAACCATCGTTCCGACATATTGAGAAGGTATTAGAGGCTATGGATATTACCTCCAATTCCAGCTAGAGGGTGAGTCCCAAGTGTGGTGAGACTGGGCTAAGACCTCTAGGGACATAGAGGCAATGACTTGGGCAGAGTTCCATAGGCTCTTTTGGGCTTGGAGGTTATGGCCTCTGGAAAAGCCATTAAAAATAGAAAACCCTCCTCAGACCCAGTGAGAGTCAAGATATGTCGATTGTGAGTCGGGTCCAGATTTCTGCCAAGGTGGACTCCTTCTGTGGTGGTATATATCGAAGTTTTGATATCATTCTCGACATGGCAGCTGACACCCACGGTTGTTAATGACAGACCTTAAAGGGTTAATATCAGCACTACACGCTGAGTTGCGAGGTTTCATGCATGTGAGTGATGTATAAAAGGAATTTTGATCAATTCTTTTAAGGAAGATGGAAACCCTTAAAATCCGAATTTTTGAAAAATGGTGAAACGGTAAGTTTGGTTGAAAATTGGACATTTTCTAGATTTCAGATGACAAAACGGACTTCTCAAGGCTGAATTGCCCCTCAAATTTAGTTACCCCATCGACTTCGGGCCGAGATAGCCTACCCCCACGCTTCAAGACATCGACTGGGTGATATATGGCATGATATGGTGCACTTGTGTGAATGACTCCACATACTAAGTGTCAAGTACAAATAATGGGAAAGAAAAATGTACAAAATAAATAAATAAAAGTCAAAAAAGGAAAGCAAAAGGGGGAGGGCGTTCGGGAGAGTTAGCGTGAAGAAAGAGAAGATTTTTTTTTTTTTCCTCTTCGCTTCTCTCTAAGATCTATGGAAATCGGATCGTAAGTTTTCTTCGAAGCAAAAGGAAAAGTTAATCCACTTGACCCAGGGCTACGCATGGCAATTACAAAATTCAGAGTTTCACCACCACGGTAGGGAATTTTCCTCCTAACGTTATTTCTGTTCCAAAGGCCAATTAATGGCTTAAGATTGCCTGCAGGTCGCGAAATGCCGTAGTTTCAATCCCAATTTTGGACCGAGTGTAGGAATTTGCAAATTCAATCATGACAGTTCGCAAATTCCTGGATTGTTTGGTACGCCCTGCACAAGATTTTCGGACTATTTTCGCGCCCCGGATCAGGTTGAGGTTTGGCTTCGATCCTGTGACTGATGTCTGCCAGGTGCCTAGATATCCCAATATTTTCAAGATAAACCGTGAAGGGACCAAGAAGTGTCTTGTTTTCTATGGGTCCGAGATTTGGGTCATTTTGTGTGTTATTGTTGGAAAAATGAATAACATGTTGTTTGTGTGTGAATTTTTTTAATATATGCATGCTTAAATATATTAACATGAATTGTTGTGAAATGGCATGGTTGTATCATACACTCCAAGTACCCTAGAACCAGAGGGTGGAGCGCATGATGTTTTTCGGAGGGCTAACTCATAATTGATTATCGAAGTATGTCTACAAATGAATAAAATTCGAGGGTTGTCAAAGAAAATTATATCAAAGTCATTCAAGAATTACGAAAAGTTTCAAGAGTTATCCAACATTCACCTGGGGATTGTCCAACGATGGTTCAGAGGTTGTCCAAGAATTTTACTTTAAATCGACAATGTGTTTTCAAGAACAAAAACCTTGTTTTGAAAACAAGTGTTTTCTCACACTCAGATATGTACGCGTGAGGTTCTCGGGACAGTGGCTAGGATATGGGAAAGGGTGAGTCACATTCTCATCCATAACATGTAGACATTTAAGTAGGGACATACATGTTTTGCTTGAATGTAAAAAGCATTGCATGTGCACTTAGGGTGGGGAGTAACCTCAGAGGAATATTTACCTGCATTGCTCACTCCCATCGTGACCCTCTTCTCTCTGTGTACACAGTCCTGCAAGCGTCTAACCCGCATATGGGACTGCATAAGGGATGAGAGTCGGATGTGGCTTTGTTATGTTTTGTTTTTTTGTCTTGTATTTTATTCGAGCAGAACCAAAACATGTATACTTTTTTTGTCATATAAAAGGACTGTTAAATGGACTTTTGGTTAAATAGTTTATCATATATTTTTGTATATTTGTGAATTAAATATGCAGAAATGGGTCTCAATATATGAGACAAGGTTTCCGCAGGTTGACAGGTTGTCAACGGGACCCTCGGGATAGGGCACATTCTGGTCCACCGCAGCTCCCATGCCTACACTTTCACGTTTTCACCTGACACATATGTATAACCAAAATACAGTCTTTCACCCGACGGGTATCTATCCCTCGCTTACTACTATCCAATAAGTTTTCATGTTGCTCGCGAACAACCCACGAACTTTTGTTCAACGTATCAAGTCCACTCATCAACCACCAAGGATGACGTGTGATGGAACCATGTACTTACACCCATGAATGTGACGCCTCAGTGTATATGCAATGCATTATGCCACACTACATGTCAATTCCCTGTCACATATGTAATGCATGCTATATGGACAATTTATCATGTATCATGAACAATTATATCAAAGACATAATTTCCAAACAATTCATATCAATGTCAATATATTAGAATTCATATATCAACATTCACTCAATAACTATCATCAAGTAAGTCAATCGGGTAGCAAGCAAACACAACTTGGTTCTGAGACCACTCAGACATAAGAGAAGCCTGGGCAAAATACCACACATACAAAGAATCAAATGCCACATGATCCGATCCCACACGACTATAGGATGTCTCCAACCTCAATCTAGAACAATTTAGTCCCAAAATTAGTAAAAAGATTAATAACAAATACTACCTAATTCGGCAAATACTCCGGAAATGGACCATAACTTGGGTTGTAGAGGTCCAATTTGGGTGATTCAAAAGCCTACATCAAGTTCATTGATGAAACTACAATTTACATGAAGGACCCAAGTTCGAATTCCCTCAGGTTGCCACCTGAAAATTAGTTCTAAAATCCAACCAGCAGTGTAGATCAAACTACGGCAAAAGATTTCCATATTTTGAAATTCTGGCCAACAAATTCCTTAGGCAAAGACACACAACCACACAACCCTTAGGGTGGAAAATAAACCAAAGTAGGAAGAATCCCTACCTCTTATAGCTTTGGTGAAACCCCCTGCTTTTGGCACCTACGCGCAATTGTCATCGAGTAAACGAACTTTGCTTCTCGGTTCGATGAATTCCATCCGTCAAAGAGTCGTCGATCGAAGGAAAACCTACTGGTTCTTTCCTTTTTTTTTCCCCTTCTCCTTCCTTTCCTTTCCTTTCCTTTCCTTTCCTTTCCTTTTCACTTCTCCCTTTTTCCTTTCTTTTTCTTTCTTTTTCTATTTCATCCACCAAACTCTTTTCCCACTCAAATTAGTGTGGGATCAAGTGGTGGTGACACATGGCTCTCATGTGTCACCCCCTCACTCTTTCCCCATATGAGGCCATGTGGCTACACACATGGTCAGTTAAGTATGGTGCCATGTGGCATCATGCCTCATGGTGATGGCACCATGCCACATGTCACCATGCCATTCGTCTGTTTCGCTTCTAAATATGTGAAATTTCAACCTTCTCACCCAACATAATTTTGAATAGTAATTGATTCGTAGAGGAATCTAACAAGAGACTCTTCATCATCCGAAATCTAGAGAAGTTCCAAATTTGCAACTTGTACTGTAACGACAATTTACCGTTTCGTGAAAAATTTTAAATTTATCCAGGTTTTCACATTACCTTATTTAATCACATCCGGTTTTGGAACCAATATTCTACAAATAAGGAATCAATATTCTTTGAGATGGATAAGGAAAAAGAGAGGAGAATATTGAGTAATATTGGGTGGATCAAATCCAAAAGATTGAATCTTTCTTGGTCAAATTTCTATGAGAAGAAGATATTGCACTATGATGAATATAGAATGAGATCATATTCTACAACTGGCATGTTGAGATAGTTTAGGTATCATGGAGATTTCAAATATTGAGAAGATCATATAATGCTTAAAACTACCGTGAGATACTTAGCAGATGGATTCACACACTAGTGACTACTGAAGAAGCTCTTCACATGAGAAGAAGTTGCTTCATGTACTACTCTAAGCCTTGATGATGAGCAGTGTAGTTAATCCGATAGAGATGGGATGATTGGGCACTTAGGAGTCTAGATGTGTATGAGAAATAAGTGGTTTATTTGTTTCATGAGATATTACTATGCATAACCGGAGAAAGGGAGTTCTGGTCCTCACTTAAGATCAACTTGTAACCTAATTGATATATAGTGAAATACCTTACATTTTGGCTCAGTCCCGCGGACGTAGGCAATTGTGTAACCTCGTAACCAATCTTTGGTTTTTTCTTGTGTATGTGAGTTTATGCATGTGATTTCATACATCTTCAAATTACATTACTTCAGTAGATCTATCACAAATTGATGCAGTAGGTTGTATAACATTAAATAGTTTTTACTCACCACTTATGACAATGTCGAACCATTTGCTGTAACATCTCTTGAATCACTGTCATAACAAATAGTTTTCTCTTTTAGGGATATTTGGTAAAACATGAGTGATTTTTTTCACCTTTCCCCTTATCTTTATATAGCCAAATTATTGTCTTAACTAGTTATTGTTGTAATATCATTAAAAAATATTAGATATTCTAAAATATTAACGGTTGTTTTATAACAATACACAAGACAATATAACAACATTTATAACGATTCATGCTACAATAATGTAACAACATTTAACGAATTTTGAAAAATTTTACTTTTTTTGTTAAATATTAAAATAAATTATGCGTTTTATTCCATCCTTGCCTCAATAACTTTCACCTTTTCACCTTCCCTCCTCCATTAGTTATAACATGATTGCTTCTTTAATTATTCTATCCAAGAGAACAATGACTGCTTGCAATTGTACTCTGAATCTCGGATCAATCTTCACAATCAATTCACTATTTTCATAACAAAAAAAAAAAAAAACGAGATCAGCTGGGGAAAAAGTAATTAAGCCCTACAGGTATTAGTTAATAATGAGGTAATTATTTGATATAATTTTTTTAGAAATTGAGAGAGAGGGGGGGAAAGGATGAGAAGGGCCAGAGCTCCCTTCAAACCAAATTACAAGAAAAATAAGGCAACATCATCTCCCCATTCATGCAAACCTTCAAAGTGGACAATAGGACATATTAAATTGTCCACTGCAAAGGTATCCAATGTAACACCTTCATCCTTCTAACTTTGGAATGAAGGCAATTCATTTGATCCCTCGCAAACCTCACAAACCATGGAGCCATCAACTGATGAAAACCAACTAAAATAGGGTTTATATAGAGATAAGTGAGAACAGTAATTTCCATAGACCATCAATAAGGTAATCTAAAAATATATGAGGGATCATTGAGAGAGAATGGAAAATAGAGAATCTATAAAAGTATGCATAAAAAACCAGAAAGTGTTCGAAAATTCTCTGAAAAAAAAAGGCAAACAAAGTAGATACGCATAAATTCGAAACCCGAAAGCTAGATTCGTGGATGATTTGGGAACTGATTCTCACCATTGGTTCACGGGAAATTTAGTTGTCCAGCGAATTATGCGAATTAGATAGTCGGGACTTCAAGATTTTTAAGACAACGGGTAGCTGGGCGACATTGAGCCATGGTGGCTATTAATCGTAAGAATTTCCTAATGTGGGCTTTATTAACTGAGATCAACTAAATTAGATTGGTCTAATAAAGGTACGACATAGCAGTTCTAATCGCCATATGGACTGGCTGTGTGGCCGAGGTCCCGCCCCGCGAGGGCCCGTGGTCAATACCTATAAATAGCGCTCAAGTCCCTCCTCTTTAACCCCACCATTTTGAATGTTTTTTGACTTACGTGAACCCAGAATCTTCCTCGTATTGTGGCGGCAATCCCATTAAAGCCGCATTCACGAAGGATAAGGGAGAAGATTTGAGATCGTATAACAAGTGAATCGTCGCCAATTCCGCAGATCGCTACCATGGATTCCAAACTGTATGCATTGTTGTGTTTACTCTAACTATGGTGATTCTAGGCATGGCAATTACAAACCGACATTCGTATCGAGTTTCATAGATTAGAATCGAACATAAAAAAAAACGCTTTTTTGTTTGTTTTTCCAGAGGTTGTCCGGGGCCGGAGCATTTTGGTCCGCGAAAGTTGGAATATTATTGCATATTTGGAATCTACCGCGAGACGAATGACTGCGGCACACGCCGAGAGGCCGGACGGGGTTTCACGCGCCCCACGCGCTCTAAAGCACGGTCTGCAAAAACACGCCATCGCATCGCAATGTGCGCAACCTTCACAGAATCGCTTGATGATGTCAGTTAACGTTATCGCTGATGACGCTGCGCCGACAACATCGCGGTTGTGTCATCATAATGACGCTGGCGTCATCATCCGCCGACCCGGTTTGACCCGTCCGACCCGAATTTGACCTAATCCGATGACATCATGGTGATGTCATATCGATCCGCCTCTTGATGACGCCATGCTGACGCCATCCGACCCGACCGACCCACCCGGACCGCCCGACCGACCGTGCTCGCACTTCGCCGGCGGAGCGCAGGCGGGCGCTGGCCCAACGTCCGCTTTGACGATTTTGTACCGACGCTCCGTATCGATGCTCTACATTGTGGTATATTTATTTTGCTGTTTGAAGCTTTTAAAGATGTGAAAATACGTGAAAGAACCCAATGCGCTACTTAATTTTAGGGTATATTTTGCAATTTTTGACTTCTCTATAGTTTCAAAATATGTATGGTAGCTCACATTTGTATCACCACATAAGGATCAGGTAGAGTGTAATTCATTATCTATGAATGAATTGGAATAAAGATAATTAAAGTACATGATATGTAACAAAAGACATACGCCCTGCGGTGCCATTACATATATATATATATATATATATATATATATATATATATATATATATATAGTGAATGTGATATGATAAAGCTTATATCCTTAAAAGGAGAAATTTTCAAGGATTCAATCAAGCCAGGACCTCCAAAGTGGGCAATAATTTCGACCGGGTTTGAGAGATACGCCTCATAAGCTGGATGTCTCCTGCTTTATCAGATGATCATACTCCCAAAGGAGATGATCTTGTGTTGTCTATGGAGGGGGTACATACAGTATGCTTGAGAAATGACCTGGTCTTAGTGATTCATACACCCAAGCAGTGGTGATTTACCGAAAAGATTAGAATATGTTCTCTCATGGGTCATTACGTGGAGAGTGTGTACAACTGCATGTCATATTTTTCTCGCCCAAAGGTGATTAAGATGATGTATGTAATTCTCTCAGATAAGTATTCACATGATGTCGATTGTATTACTTTGTTTTGTTTTTCTGGGCCACTTTTTCGTAGTCGGCAATTCCATTTCGAACATCGAGGTCCCATCGATTGGAAATTTAAGAAATGGAAAGAGGATTTTCTATTTGAATGAGTTTCGATGTTCACATCGCTTCTTTCAAAAGACAAGCCATAGATATTACGGCCACCATCAAACAGAAATGCACTATGTCACGTCAGAGTGAGCAATCGAATTTGTTTATCACAATGAAGAAATCCATCCAAGAACACTTAAAAGTGGCTGTTTACCAAACACCACCGCTATTGAAATGATGCCTTTGCAGGCTAGAAACCGCACTTCATCCAATGCGAGGTTGGTACACTTCTTCAAAAAGCCTTCAATATGAAGTATGATGGTTCTCGCTGGTGTTGTAGATTACGGGTCCTTAGACGTAAACCTACAAACGGCTTCAAGCAATCAATATCATTCCCGCTGCCACCATGCACTGAGCCTTAAACACCTTCCACCGATTTTGGCATTATAAAGACAAATTACAATTCCCAATATGAGACTGGTCATTGAACACTGATAGCAAGGGTGGTAAGGGCAGGGTAAAGAGAAATCTATGAAGGAGGTATGGTATCCAGCCCATGCTTTAGTTCCTACAAAAGGAAAAAATAAGAAGTCCAAATCAGATCATAGTAAGTACTCATGACACTACCGCTAACTGACAATATAATCCAAAGAAGACATCCTTCAAGAGACAGATCGCCGCCGTGGCAAAGAACACATAAAGAAGTATCAGGCAAAGTTTAAAGCTCGTCATTCAAACGCAGCCTACGTAATGATTCTTTAGCACTTGTTTGTGAATCCAACCCATCAAGCACCATCCAGCTTCTTGTGGCTCGATAGCGTGCAACTAATCATGCTATGCTTACCATACAGGATTCATATATAAACCTGAGGAAGCCAACCAGGCTGAATCAAAACTCACTATGGAAACAACGAAAGCTCAATAATAATTGGGAGATGGAACTGATTCGAATTCGGTTTTAGATTAATGTTGAAAGACACTTTTTATGTAATTCTTCATTTAACGGAACTTATTTTCTCGTAGATCGTGTTTTGACATGTATGACTCACTCTTTGAAATCAAGAACAATGTTATTTTCTGTTTTAATTCAAATAAGGTCAGGTTGTTATATGTCCAACTGATTGTACAGATTGTGTTTATCTCCCCACGATATACAATGTCACATACGACCGAAAAGGTTGTTTTTAAGAGACCATTTACCTAAGGAACACGCATGCATTGTGTATAACATTCAGCTGCATCCTGCTATTGCAGAGAGCACAGAAGACTAACATCCCGCCCGTCTTAAAATGACTTAGACATGCTGAACGCTGTGGTAGAGGTAAAATGACCAAGATAAGAAAGAAAAACCGCAGTCCAAGTTCACTTATGAGGTTTGGCCCACACCGATATAGGACTCATACGCAACCTCAGATAAATTTTTATTTCTACTACATTTATTGAATGATCATTCTCATGGCTGCTATTTGTAATTAATAAAGAAAAGGTCGTAGTCTCTTGACAAGTTCAAGATTTTTCTCGAATCAAGCCGAGGAAACGCTTGGAAACACAGCGTTATTAGATCCACCGAGGTGGAGAGTATTATGGCAAGCATGCATGGCGCTTGATGCCTTAAGGGTCATTCGCCAAATACTCTAGGAGGATTCTCGGGATAGCAGTACGCTTACTGTTATGCCCTGGGAGTCCTGAGCAAAATGGTGTAGCCGAAAGGCGCAATAGCACTCTTATGGAAATGGTAAGGAGTTTGATTAGTAGGACAAATTTACTGCTTTTCTCAGGCGGCTTTGAAAACAAATAGACATTCTAGAATCTGTACCTACAGTGTCGTTCATCGACTCCTTGAGTTATGGACCATAGTCTAGCTTAAACCATCTCATGTCAGATGTCTCGCAGATGAAGGTTGTATGAATCCAAATACGGTTAAGTCGACTCCAGAACCACCCGTTATCATATTCATCTTGGGAACATTCAAGGGATATCATCTATAATCCCAATGCAGGCACAAGAATTGTAAACGCACACCAAGTTTTTTGTTTGATGTGGTCAAGAAAGTAGTCGCTTCGCGCACTGTTTGAGGATAATAAAAATGTGGTATGCGGTATCTTTATCTCCTCCCGAGCAATCAGAGAACTCCACACATCATATCAACCCGCTGAGGCTCGGATCCGCTTGTTTGGTGACACCGATGAAGTTCATCAAGGCTCGTGGCCAGGATGTGACTATTGCCACCCAGCGCGAGATCCATCAGAGATGATCACCATACTCACCCGACTCATTGTCGGCGGCGGTGGCGCGCGACCGCCACACGCCCGCGGCCGACCATAATAACTTATGCGAAGTCGCTTTCGCTCTCAACCGTAACCGCGGGTCGGATGCGTTTGTATAAAATCAACGGCGAGGCATACCAGTTTGTAAACTGCGAATTTCACTCAGCACTTGTACTCCATTACTGCATATGTATAAGACTAAAAGGATCCTAAAGGAAAGATTGAGAAGTTTAAAGTTTGATCGGTGTACCTGGAAGGTTTCATTCAGAGAGTATGAGTGTGACTATGAAGCAACATTTTCCTCCGGTCTCTTCAAAAGATTCTTTCAGAGTGATCATGGCATTAGCTGTCATTTCACATGGAGTTACACCCGATGGATGTTAAAACCGCTTCAATGAGACCTTAATGTAAGAAGTCTTATATGATGCAACCCCAGTTTTGTGGCAAATGATTCAAGTATGCTTGTATGTAGACCGAAAAACGACATGGTCTCAAGCAAGTTTCAGACAATGGTGGCCTAAAAGTTTCATAGTGTTTTGCTTGATCCGGCTTTTTGTTGGAGAACAAAGTAGACTTCAATGTATATACCGCAAGGTCGTGCATAAAAATCATTTTCTTATATGCTGATTATATCCGCTTGCAAGCAGCCAATCTGGTTTACTGCTACATGAGACAAAGCGGATGTTGTCAAAGAACTTTGATAGCTGATCCTTGCAGCGCCTTTTGACCCCGCATTGAGATTCACAGAATCGCTCGCGACTATCGGGTTTATCTCAGAGGGCATAAGGTCGATCGACGTAAAGATTCAACATGCACAAATGTGTCGTGAATTTGCTCCGCCTCAGAAGGCACAATATCCGCTACAATGTCCTCATTCTGATATTAAGAAAGCCCAAAATAAAGAATGTACCTGTTATACTCTGGAGTATTATGTCGCATGCACCCAGCCGATATCATTGGCACGTTATCTCAAAGATATCGCCAAACCCACACGATCATCAAGGTCACAAGAAGGCGAGGTACTTAAAGTTTGATGTTGACTATATATGTTGATTTGCAAACACATCCAGACCCAGAGCTAGTTGGCATTCGGATTCTAATTTCTTGCTTCACGCCGATGGTGTTAAGTCAACAACAGTTACATCTCTCAAATTAAGGTGAGGTGCAAGATCGCGAAAGGCGAGAAACGGTCACAGCATCCTCACCAGCGTGCCAGTTTGTAGCATGTTTTCAAACAATTACTCGTAATTTGGCCTAAACTCTATTAAGGAGTTGACCAGATTTGATTTTGTGGATAGCCCATACAACAGATTTGTGACAATGGGACTGCTGTTAGTTTATTAAATAAATAATAGAGGTCCCCAAGGGGGTCTAAGCACAATGGAGGCCGGGCACCGATTATAAAGGAAAAAGTTCAGACCGTGACGCTGCAAAGGGGAGCACATTTCAATGTATGATATGATTGCGCATCCGCTTAACTAAAGGCCTTCACCCCATGCCTCATCGATATACACAGTATTTAGCTTATATCAAGGGACATCACAATTAGTGGGAGTCAGTTAGTTTAAGGTTGCCTCATAAAGCTTGAGTTTCATTTCGTCATATTTTTTGTAATATTTGAATATGTATCAACTCTTTTGTATCGAATGAGGCACAGGTACTGGGCGAATGATTTATCAAGTCGAGTACGATAATTGTTAAAAATCTCAGAGGCATCAAACCCTGAGCGCAGCGTGGGGCATCCTTGCATTATTTTAATATGTCTTGTTACACATAAAAGTACGCTTTAACTACCGCATAAGAGATATAAGGTGTTCATTAAACCATGATACCTTCTAAAGACACTCAGTTTCAAGGAGAATTAAACAGCAGAGAATTCGACTAATCAAAAAATGATAACACGGAAGATCACCATTATGAGGCATTGTCCATCACAATTGCCACCATTGAACTATATCGCAGTTGAAAGCACTCGTGACCATGAAAGGCTCGCGTGATTACATGCGCCACCGCCATGATTCGTGTTCGAGACTTACGGATGGGATCGAATCACAAGAACAATCTCTGTAATTCAACAATGAGGGTGCGCACACGTCAAGGCTTTCACCATCGCCCAAGTGAGAATGCACTTCAATGTGGCTTTATTAATTCGAGATCAACTAAATTAGATTGGTCTAATAAAGGTAATTATATGTCTAATCACCACATGACCGGGCCGGGTGTGGGTCGAGTACGCCCTGCCCGCATGATTAGAGGGCCCTGTCAATACTCATAAATAGCGCTGTCCCTCCTTAACCCTCTACTACTTTGCACTGTATTTTTTGACTTTACGTGAAACCCGTGAGAGAATTCCTCTCGGTGTACTGTGTTATAATCCATTAGGCCAATGTATTCACTAAGGGATATGAGAAGATTTCAGATCAGATAACAAGTGAACTGCCGCCACCCGGGCACCACAACACACAAACCGTATGCATTGTTGTAGTTTTATTTAACTGATAGTGATTCTAGGGCATAAAATGATAAACACACACACACAGCCAAGTGGGTACATGGTAAGTTATGTGGGTGACATGGCAAGTTATGTCACACCACAAAGGCTCTGCGATGTAGGACATGGTATGCCACAAAGTATATGCATGATATGGAGAATGTTATATGGCTATGGTGGGAGCTTATTCAGAAGGAGGGAAAGAAGGAAAAGGAAGGGAAAAAAAAGGGAGAGGGGAAAAGTGTTAAGGAAAGAGAGAAAGAGGCAGAGAGAAGGAGAAGAAAGAGAAAGAGAAAGAAAGAGAAAGAAAAGCGATGTTCGAATATCTTGTGGAACTGTCACTAAGAAGTAAAGTCCCAGATATTCGACGAGGGTCGTGCTCCCAAGAGGTAGGGATTTTTCCTACCTGTTTCTTTATCCTTTCAGAGCTATTGCTTGGTCTACTTGACCATGTCAGGCTGTCATGGCTGTTCTGGCATTGAATCTGGAACAGGTCCATTCGGAGGTCTTAATTGAGATGAGGTTGTAGCCGCCCAAAGGGCTACTCAAATGGGAATTAAGAAAACTGTGTGTACGGAGTCGCTAAAATGTTTCTCACTTTCAAAATACCATTACAGGATCAAGCAATAGTGTGGCCTATGCTGCACCCACCTGACTGGGTCATATTCTTTCGTCTGAACTCCGATTCATACGTTCGTGGACTCTTTGAAAAGATCTTTGAGTCTAGAATCTGATCACATGCCAAGAAATGGAATTTGGTGCTCACAACATTACTGAAATTTTGATCATAATCACAAGCAAATAATGTGGTAAGGACATGTTTGTTCATGAAATGTTGATACGTGGTATTAATATATTGACATATGAATTGTATGTGTATACACAGGCCACATATATGCATGTTGTAGGATATTTGTGGAATATGTCTGCACCTAGCCTAAGATAGGCACTATTACTTGTTGGCAATGATTTGTATGTAATGTTGATCTATACTTGTGTATATACTGATAATAATTGATCATCAGAGGAAACATGGCATGTTTGATATAATTGCCCAAGATGCATTGGTGATATTCATGTTTAATAAAATTATCCATATAGAATTCATCATATATGTGATATGGTACAAATAGGCAATGGCATATTGCATTGCATATGCACGGGGATATCGCATTCAATGGGTGTGAGTGCATGGTTAATGAATCGATAATCGCTTCGTGTTTGATCGTGGGCTAGGTAACAATAACGCCCAAATGTATCAAAGACATGATTGATTAAAATGGTAAAGAAAATATGTGCCAAGTATCAGGAAGAAGGGATAGATCCTCCCTCTGGTGAAAAGCCCACCAATTACGGTCAAACATAGTCCCCAACGGTGAAATGCTGTAAAAGTGTCTAGGTTTGCGAAACCCGTGATGAGACACCAAAAATTCGCTACCCACAAAAAGGTGCATGATTTTGAATATAAAATAATTATTGTGTCATCCAAAAATCTTTTGGTTTATAAACAAATGAAATTTGTTTTGAAAATGATCATTGGATGTTATCCAGAATGACTGTTTTTCACACATGGGCTTAGCGCTGAGGGAGTCGGTGAGAACTCGAGCGCATGGTACATGATGAGTCACATCTCATTTCATGGCATGTAGGATTCCATGGTAGAAATTACATTTTACATGGAATGATTGTGGTGAGTGTGCGACCATTACATGTGCACTTAGGTGGAGAGTAGCCTCTATAGGAGTTATCTCTACTAGGCGTGATTCACCCTTTATGGGAAAAACATTTTAGGTGTAGCGCAGACACCGATGGACGGTGCTCATCCGAGGTCGTAATTGTGAAGAATGCCGACATGTGGCCTTAATATTCATTTTGTAAAATATATGAGAACAAAATAGTTTTAATATATGATTTTGTATAAGAGTGTTGCAATAAACTCACACTATTGGTGACATAGTCTTGGGTAATATTTTCAGTATGACTATGCGGGTCCTAGGCTACTTTACTCATAAATGAGTCTCTGGACGAGACACAATAGTGGGTATCGAAGATATGCAATACCCACAAGTATTCCGTAGTTGACGTTAGGTCAATGTGGACCCTTGGGATTTGAGACATCAAGGGTATTAATAATGTGCCAACAATATTAGGGGTCAGATTGTCATCCCTTGGAATATTTTCTTTTTCTTGCAAGAACAATCCAAATGAAACCATGAGCTATTACAATGGTTGCTGCATATGTTGGGCTCTATTTTGGGCTAGAACTTTGGGAACTATGGTTTGATTCTTTTAAAAAAATTAGTTTTAAACCAAAAATAATTAAATCAGAGTTAAAATATAAACACACACACACCAATATGACATTGCACAAAATTTTTAATTTTGCATTAATTTGATAATGAATTTGTCATTATTATGATGTGCCAATTACCTAACTCAACGTATTTTAGGTACAATTTCATAAGACTAATTATAGCAATTTATAACATTGCATTGAAAGAAATATCATTTAGTAGTTATTTGTAAGATTTTAACTCTATTGATTTATTAGAATCAAAGTTTTTCTTTAACAATGAAACTAGGATTTTTATGATAAGTGAAGACAATTTATCTAGTTACATTAGATTATACACAAAGAATATCAGTCATTCTCAAATTAACAAATTGAAATTGATAATTTCCTTTTCTTTTATACATTTTCCTGATATTCCTGTATTTTTTTCTTCAATATAGAAGATATATATATATAAGAGAAATATTATTATTTCTTGAGATACTAGCTAGCTTTCTAATAATGAAATATGTGTATATATGTGTACAATATGATTTGAATATTTAATTTTGATACTGACTTTGTATGCATGTATCCTTTTATTGAGTTTAAAAGGCATGTGATAGAACTAAAAAAATTGTTTTAATTATTTAACGACAAAGTAGAACTTTATGAACCACCGTTATTTGAATTGCCATTATTATCATTGTACAAACCATTACAATAACTTATATAATAACGTTATTAGGATAAATGATACCATAATAACATTAAAGACCATTTAGCGTTATATATAAAACAACCACAAAAGTACATAACGTTATACCATAATAACGTCAAGACCGTTTATTGTCATATATAAAACAACCATCAAGTACACAAGATCATAGGAAGAAATGATACGATAATAATGTCAAGACTGTTTATTGTTATATATAGAACCACCAAAGTACGTAGTTATATATAATATGTTTTTTTTTCTTTCATACTAATATCATAAATGTCAATAAATTTCCCTTTGTATAGAGTGATATGCCTATATGATTATTTATATATGATTAGTACCCAAATAGTGTTATTTGAGCCCGTATAGAATTTATGCCTTTAGGCACTTCTTTTCGTGCAATTAACTAACTTTATCAACCAATTGATACATCGGGGTCCCGCTTGCACCGATCACATTTTGTAGCTATTTTTAGTAGTTTATAAAAGTCAAATGCCTCATTATCTCTAATTCGATTCAACACGATGAACCCGGAAGCAAATTCGAAGATGCATGCCAGAATTGGGAGGAAATTTGGAGCAAAAACAAGGAAGGAGAGAGCCTGTGGAGGTTTATAAGGTTGCGTAAAATTGCTAACCAAGGACCATAGGTTATAAATTTATAACACTGTCTCATCGCACTGGTTGACCTTTTTTGACTAGTACCTTTGTGGGTTTTTTACAAGTTTGCCCTATGTAATTTTTGGTTCTTTAACACTTTGTATTTCCTTCTTATACCGAGCACTCTATAAGCTCACCCCGCTTGTAATCAAATCAACTTTCACCCACTCAATCAACTAAGCTATGCCCAAGCCTTCCCAGCCAAGGTTTGTGATTTTCTCTCCCTCTCCTTCATTTCTTTCAGATGCCACTAGCTAAACATCTTCATGATGACAAATCAAGGATGTTTCATTAAAACCTCCATCTGAAAAGCGAAGGCCACCGGGTGTTGGTTTTTGGCCAGCTCATGTTTTCATACTTTCATGTATGCAATTAAGGGTATTTGTGGCCCTTCTTCTCACCTAGGTTAAACCCTTAGGGCATGCCTCCTTCCTAACGTGCATTTGGCAAGCTTTTCGGGTTCAGTGATATTTATTAGATCCACTAATGCCCAGCTAGTTGTCCCTATTAGCTAACAGGTAGGTTTTTGAGATATGTTCTCACCATTAGGGACATTTATGCCCAATCAAATGCCACAATCTTTCAAGAGGTAAACTTCTGCTGGGCTTAGGCTTTAAAGCTAAATGAAGATCCGGTTCGGGAAACACTCAGGTGTCGACCTCCAACGAGAAAGACCCGAGGACATGTCTATAACCTAGAACTGTCGCTGGCTCAGACTTTAATAAACTCTAACTTTCACATATTTCGCTTTCAAACTATCTACACACAATGTTTTTTCAAACCAAAAATCCAAAGAGAAACAACACTTAATGCACTGTAATCCTTCTCTCATTCGAAGAAACCCATCCTCGTGTTCGACCAGAGCTCACTATAATCGCAAAGAGCCTTGCTACGTCGCAGTAGGAATCCCAGATATAAATTTGTTGATTCCGACACCTATCACCTAAACGAATCAGAAGACAACAGATCATAGCCTGGCCTAGCACCTCCGCGCCGCCCAGACACCCTCTACCAGGACTTCCCGACTATCACGGAGGCGGTCCGCACATTCTCCGCCATCACATCATTTGGTGCTTCCCAGCCGCTTAGCAGAGATATTTAATTTCACGAGGTCGCCATAAAGATAAGAGTCAGCCTATCCTCATGCTCCAGAGCCACTGGGGGCCTCCCAAATGCCTTCCCTCCACGCCCCGCCATGCCACGCCACCTCCCAAGAGATCACCTTCATCACCCAGATTCCTTCTTCTTGATGTAAGGCTGGCGTACGCAAATGCGACGCCACTCCAATCAAAGAAAGACTCGTCTACCTGTATTGAGATGATTCATCCCCAAATGACCGATTGCAGAGTATTTACCTCCAATCATCCTTCGTTCCAAGGTCGACGCTTAGTGTCGAAGTGATATGTTCATATTAATTTTTAGTTTCATTTATCACATAGCCCAAAGAAAGCTCCATGGTATTGTGAGGTCATCATATTTCTTTTGCAAAAGTTGTACCTAAATTCACCTTGATATATATAATACAAATCTATTTTTCTACCTTGCATTCTATTTCATTCCTCTATCAGTTGTAGTGGGTTTTGGCCTTCCCCAGAATTGAAAAGTCAGTTGATTGTATGCCACCATCAAATGCTAGAACGGTCCATGCTCGATTGAAGTTGTTGGTCGGCTTGAAGACCCCGGTAACAAACTCATTCCTCTCCACCATTCTAGCCACACATACATACCGGGCCACCACAAAGGTCGAGGAGGCCATACTCCTTTACTTAAACCAACTTAGCTTCATGACAAGTCTACAGGTTAGAGTTCCCAAGCAATGTCTTCCAAAAGAAAGAAAAGACAAAATAAAAAAGAAAGAGATAAACCGCTGCTTTGCCTTGAAACCCGAGCAATGGTCCGAGTGTATATGGCGAAAGCCTTTGCGCTTCCAGTGCCCGGCTTAACTGTTATTTCACCAATCAGTGTCGCTTAAGGCGGGTGGACGGGTGGAGTTTAGCTGTTAGAGGTCCCGGTTTCTAAATCATTCAAGTCCCAGAAACTCCGTAGCTCAGGGTCAAGATCCTTACTGATGCCCTAAACCTTAGTCAGTTGGGATTACCCCATGATCCTCACGACTTTGGTGAAGTCGAGTTTCAACATTAACCCTTGCAACAATAGTGCGAAATAAGAGGAACAATCATTTTAGTTTGTCTAAGTAAATCTAAGATATCAAGTAAAGAGTTTGTTGGGGAGTACTAGCGCCTATCGGGTGCAAACCGATCACCTAAAACACAGATTTTGGTGAAGTTTAGGTACTTTGGAATAATGTCGCCTAAACTTGTCCTGTATGGCACCTCATTCTCCCAAGCCGGGTTTTATGCAATGTCCCAAGCTTTCATAATCAAGGTGATCACTTTATATACACTTTTTGAACAGATAAATACTTGCAGAAATACATGTGTACTGCATTTATCTTTCCTTCTTTTGATCATTGCTAAGGACTAATGTGTCGGTTGGGGAGGATTAGTACCCAAAATATGTTATTTTGAGCCCAGAGCAATGCAGGGGTGTTTTAGGCACTTTTGTGTACTAATCCACTTCCACAACTCACCACTGGGGTCCCGCTTGCATCGATCACATTTTGTAGCTATTTTTAGTAGTTTTGTGGTGTCAAACGCTCATTATCTTCTAATTCGATTCAAACATGAACCCGAGCTGAATTCGAAGATGCATGCTAGAACGAGGAAATTACAAAACATCAAGAGAAGGAGAGCTCAGAGCAATTTTACAAGGTTATGTAAATTTCGCAACACCGCTCCCCGTCGCACTCCGTTGATCGCCACCCACCTTTTGTGGTTTAATACAAGTTTGCCCTCATGTAATTTTGGTTCTTTAGCACACTTTTGTAATTTCCTTATACTGAGCATCTATATAAGCTCAGTCCTGCTTGTAATCAAGTCAACTTTCACTCCATCAATCAATCAAGTTGGCACGAAGCTTCCTCCCCTCTGATGGTTTGTGATTTTCTCTCCCTCTCCTTCATTTTCAGACACTAGCCAAACACCCCGATGATGACAAACATGAGGCTGGCTAAAACCCCTGATCCTTAAGAAGGAAGGCCACTGGTGTTGCTTTGGGCTTAGCTGCATGTTTCTTCATGCCTTCATGTATGCATTTAAGGGTATTTAGCCCTTCTTTCACCTTAGTTAAAATCTCTGTGCATGCTCTCCCTAACGTGTATTTGGCAGCTTTTGGGTTCGTGGATACTTTCATTAGATCCACTGATGCCCGCTAGTTGTCTCCTATAGTTACCTGTATTTTAGATATGTTCTCACTCATTAGACATTATGCCCAATCAAATATTACCTTTCAAGAGTGAAACTTTAAGGGTTTAGTTTCAAAATAAATGAAGATCCTGCTCGGGGGAAATGACTATATGTCAGATCTCCAACGCGAGGAAAAAGACCCGAGGACATGTCGGTTAACCTAGAACCCTAAGCCCGTGCCCAGACTTCAAGGAACCCTCTCAACCCTTTCAATTTCGCTTATTTCGCTTTCAACCATTCACACACACACTGCTTTTCACAAACCCTAAAATCCAAAGAGAAAAAGACCATTTTCAATGCAATCGTAACTCTTCTCTCACGAAGAAACCCATCCCCGTGTTCGACCAGAGCCACTATAATCGCAGTTTACTACGTCGCAGTAGGAATCCCAGGATATAAATTTTGTTGATTCCGAACACCTACTTGGCCTAAACGAATCAGCACAACACATCATAATTTTACAAGTCAACAATATGAGTTATTCTAATGGAACTAAGTACAATTAATAAGTTAACAGGATGGATTATCTTAACATATATATTGAAGAACAAAATATTAATTCATACTTCTGATGGATCAAACCAACTCTCATATTAAAATGAAAATTAGGGTTTGTGACGCCCCAAAACCAGGGGGTTCCGTTTACAACCCTTCAATCCTTGGAATTTCTGTAGATTTCATGTAACCCGATACCACACTATTATATCTTATTTATCGAGATTCATATTTTCACAAAAATCGGGCAGAATCTCCTTTGTTCAAGGAGCTCTACCCAATATACAACCTGTATAACAATATATCCATGACTCATCCAAGGTCTCAATAGAAGTAGTAATGACCACACAGGGTCCATCTGTCTATATCCACAATATACAACTATATCACAATAGTCCATAAACATATATTAAAACTAACTTGTTCTAATATAGTTTACAAAAATATTTATCAAAACCACATCCTGACTTCCTTCAAAATCATGGCCTCAAAGGAGCGCCTTCCTCCGATGTACCACTTGCACCTTAAATATGGTCCCACGACGGAGTGAGCAATACCCAGTAAAGAATAATTCCTACAAGGGCTACTCCCCACCTAAGTGCACATGCAATGTCATTTCACACATTCAAGTAAAAACATACACATTCCTACTCAAATGTCTAAATGTCATGGATGAGAATGTGTACCACCTGCACCTGAAATATAGTCTCGTGTGTTTTTGTGGGTAGCGAATTTCTAGGGTCTCACTGTAGGCTTCGCACGCCTTCCAACACTTTCGCGAACATTCATCGCTAGATACATATGTCTAACCAAGAATACCGGGTTTTTCACCCGAGAGGGTATCTATCCCTTTTTGCTATACCCAACACACGTATTTTTCATTTCCTTTTTCTTTGCAAACGGATCATTTTGACGTTGTCCCATTTTACCGAGCCTACCATCAAACACCAAACACAATGTCGATTTACCATGTACTCACGACATACCATCGAACACCAAACACAGTGTAGATTTACCAACCCTGCACTCACACCCATTTAATGCGATGTCCCCATGCATATGCAATGCAATATGCCATTGCATGTTACATCATGTCACATGCATAATGAATGCTACATGGACAACACAATCCACACCACTTACCGGGTGTCATGGACAATCACATCACCTGCATATGACTTATAACCACTGCCAACCTATCATGCAAACATATATTAACATTCACAATCAACATGTCATTCAATGATCAAGAAATGACACACACAAGCAAGCCATTTAATGGCCATTGCACATAACAATTCATCTCATGTCAACATGTTAGAGCACACACATTGACACCCAAACACATCACTCTTAAACAAGCAATGACACTTGATCCTCAAGACCAGTTGTGGCATAAAGATGCCCACAAAACATTCCACCCAACAAGCCATCATAGACCACAGAATAGTTTCGAACTTAGGTCAGAAACTAATCCCCTAACAGTCCCAAAATTTAGACACAAACCATTAAACAACGGTCAGAGCAAATCTTGCAAATGACTATAACTTGAGTTATAGAGGTCCGATTTGGGTGATTCAAAAGCCTAACATCAATTTCTCGGATAGATCTATAATTTCCTTAAAGGATACTAGTCCAAATTCTCACTTTTTCCTAACCGAAAATCAGTCCCAAAAATCTAGATAGTAGGTTCCCACAAAAACAGTATACTTGTGGCATCTGAAAACATACCTAAGGGCTATAGATGTTCAATTTGGGTAATTCAAAGCCCAACATCGTTCTCAGATAGGGACAATTTTGAAGGATACTAGTCCAAATTCTCCTTTTTCTCTAACTCCAAACTCAGACCCCAAAATCCAGACATCATATAACAGCTAAGATTGGCCTCATAACCCATTATTTCGCTGGGCTAGCCCCTTAGGGGAAAGGCCAAACAGCCCATATGGCATTAAACTCAACCAAACAGCCTCAACGGAAAATAAACCAAAGTAGAAGAATCTCTACTTCTTTGAGTTAGGAAACAATCAAGAAACATCAAACACTCCTAACCTCGAAACTTTTATTTTCTCCAAATCTCTTCTTTTGGATCTTCGGTGAAATCTCTCCTTTTTGGTGTCTACGCGTAACCCTTGTCGAGATGAAGAACTTTAACTCTAAGCTCAACGACCGAATCGATGAACCTCGAGAAATCACCAAGATCCCTTCCTCCTCCTCCTCCTCCTCCTCTCTCTCTTTCTCTCTCTCTCTCTCTAATGTTTCCAACAATCTGATTTTGGGAGATCTTTCTCCCAAATCAGATTTTTTTTTCCCCTTGTTATACTTTGGACACGTGGCTCACGTCGCACCATGTGTCCCCCCCTTGCTTGGTCCGTTTTTGCCCCAAACCAATTTATTTCGTCTCGGTTCAAGTTCAAATTATCTTATATGAACTTTCTTTAAATTATTACCCAACTTTCAATATTTTCAAAAACTCGTTTTGGGTCCACCAAGAGATTCATTACCTCGGAAAACGTGAAAATTCCAACTTATCTCGAATTCAAATCTAAATTGGATCGGGTAGCTAGATCACAAGACGACCTAACCGAAGTCCTACTCATCATCCAAGATCTAGAAATTTTCAGGTTTTCAATCTATACTACAATGCAACACCAATGCTTTGCTCCTTCGTAAAAATTGCATTTTTCCACACATTCTTCAACAGAATTTCGTCCCAAATTCACACACTAGCACACAATCACATGCATATGTTATAGACCGAACAATACTTTGCTCATATAAGCGAGAGTAAACATACCCTGAATAACAACTGATTCGTTTGCCTAATCGATAGTAGGATGGCGTAGACATCAGTCCCTGTCCCTGCCCCGAGCCCTGAGCACTGACCCGGACCCATGCCTCAGCCTCTTGGACCGATACTAGTTCCCTTGGCCCGTGTTGGGGTAAAGAGAGACAAACTGTGTTTATGCATGTCTCACTGATGATTGGGACTGAGGTATCCCATAACCCTGGGATCCCTGCCTCTATGGGCAATCCGTCTCATGTGTCCAAGCTGGTGGTAGTGATAGCATATCATCTGCCCTGTCTGGCTAGATGCCCCGACTTTGCCTTGGCCCTAATAACCTCAACCATGTCCCTAAAATCCTTGTAGCGTGTCCTCACTTTTTCTTCCGAGTTTAAATGAAGACCGATTCTCTCTCTTCTCACTAGCACCTACATCACTTCTGATGCTCGCGCGCCATTAATCTCTATCTCTATAGTCATAGTTATCCTGACCATAGAGTCCATATCTTGTAGGAGAAATCCCACAATCTTGCCCCGAATGGACAACTTTAGACCATCCTTGAATTTCACCTTGCACATACGTGGCCATACATAACATTAAGTACAGGCTAACTCGTGAACTTGGCCACGTACTTAACACCGTCATCATTCCTCGTTTAAATAGAACTCCCCGGCCTTCTTGTCTAGCAAGCTCGAAAAATATTTGCCCATGGAACTCTCCTCATGTCATTGCCTTTATATCCCTCGAGGCCTTAACCCAATCCTACCATACTTGGGATTCACCTTCTAGCTGGAATGCTGTCAGCCTTATCTTTGTGGCATTGGAGGTGATCTCCATGGCCTCCAATATTTCCTTGATCTGTAAGAACCCTACGTCCCCTTCCTTGACTTGCCATCGACACATGTCAAATAGCAAATTGAGATTTCTTTTTCTTATTTCGTTAGTGGTGCATAATGCCAAACACTAATAAGTATCAGTTCCCGACTATCATGTTCATTTATTTTCCGAACCCCTAAGGTTTTGTTCTCCAACCCTATTGTTCATCCTTTACTATATACACCCTGTCATGCATATATTTCACACAATTTGTAACACACAAACATTGAGCATAAAGAACACAAACATAATGCACCCCATGCAATGATTTAACCTATGTCCAACCCCAGGGTATTCATGTATTCCAGACTCTTGATACCTAGCCGAGACGAACTAGTATCAAACCATACCAGGATACCCACACACCCGGTACCTCCCTGTGTAATCGCGACCCAAGCCTCCACAACTGCTTCGTAATGCCCCAAAACCCTGGGGTCTCGCTGATTTACCGCTAACCTAAGGAATTCGTGAATTTCGGAAACCCGATACCACACTATTGTTTCATTTATCGATCCATATTTCTAAATCGCAGTTTCCTGCCCAGAGCTCTATCCAATATACAACATGTATAACATATCCATGACTCATCCGTCTTAATGTATGTGTAATGACCACACGTATCCATCCGTCCATATCCACAATATAACTATATCACACATTAGTCCATAGAGTTTATTATAACATCTGAAGATACATAGTATTAAACTATTTGTTCCTAATATAGTTTACAAAAATATTTATCAAAGCCAATATTCGACTTCCTTCAAAATCACTATCCAAGGAGCGCCATCCTGTACCACCTACACCCGAAATATGGTCCCACGTAATGCAGGAGCAATGCCCAGTAGAGAATAATTCCTACAAGGGTTACTTTTCACCTAAGTGCATATGCACGCCATTTCACATATTCAAGTAAAAACATACATTCCCACTAAATGTCTACATGTCACGGATAAATACACCCACCGTGACCAAATACGGTCTCGTGTGTTTTGTGGGTAGCGAATTTTCTGGTCTCACCACAGCTTCGCACGCGCCTTCCAACACTTTCGCGAACTTTCATCGGGATACATATGTCTAACCAAGAATGCCTTCACCCAGGGTATCTATCCCTTCATATACCTAACACACATATTTTTCATTTCTTTCTTTTATGCAACCATGAGACTCATTTTGGACATTGTCCCATTTTATCAAGTCCACCATTGAACACCAAACATAGTGTCGATCTACCATGTACTCATGACATACCATCGAACACCAAACATCGCAGGCTGATGGCATTAAACTACGACTCCATACCTATTTAATGCGATGTCCCCATATATACAATACGCAATATGCCATTGTATGTTATATCGTCACACGACAACAACGCTACATGGGCAACACAATCCACACCACTTACCGATGTCATGGACAATCACATCACCTGCATATGACTTCTATAAATCATTTCATTCATGTCAACCTATCATGCAAACATATATCAACATTCACATTCAACATGTCATTCTATGATCAAGAAATGACACACACAAGTAAGCCATGTAATGGCCATTGCACATAACAATTCATCTCATGTCAACATGTTAGAGCACACATTGACACCTAAACATCACTCTAGTCACAACACACTTGATCCTCAAGACCGCTTATGGCATAGAGATGCCCACAAAACATTCCACACAACAAATCATCATAGCCCACAAAATAGCGTTTCAACTTGGCCGTAACTAATCCTCTAACATTCTAAAATCTAGACATGAAACAATTAAATATTTAAGTTGTAGCAAATTCAGAAATGCACTGTAACTTGAGATATAGAGGTCCAATTTGGGTGATTCAAAAGCCTAACATCAAGTTCTTAGATAGAGCTACAATTTTCTTAAAGTTACTAGTCCAAATTTTCACTTTTTCCCAACCAAAAATCAGTCCCAAAAATCGACAAAGAGGTTCTGCCATAATAGGGCGTACTCTGGTGGGCAAATTCCTAAAATGGACCACATATAACGGGAGATTCAAAAGCCTAACATCAAGTTCTTAGATAGGGCTACAATTTCCTCAAGGATACTAGTCCACATTCTCCCTTTTTCTAACCCAAAATGTACTCTAAAAGAGACATCATATAGGGTCAAAGACATCATTCCCATAACCCATTATTTTGTCAAATGCACTCAGGAAAACGGCCAAACAAATTTCAGCATTAAACTCAACCAAATGTTCGAATGGAAAATAAATCAAAGTATAAAGAATTCTACCCTTATAGCATAGAACACCTTTTAGGAAACCCCAAACACTTTTGCCAAACTTGATTTCTTCCACCTCTTCTTTTGACCCTGAAATCTTCCTTTGGTGTGCCTATACACGTGAACCTTCTCTGCCGAAGACAAAGAACTTTAACTCTAGTCAACACTCACCCACAAACTTTGTGAAACATGATTCTTTCCTCCTCTCTCTCTCTCTCTCTCTCTCATCAGCTTCCAACAAATCTGATTTCGGGAGATCTTTCTCCAAATCGATTTTTTTCCCTTATGCCTCGACAATGGCCCACGCCACACCATGTCCCCCTCAAGCCCGTCCTGCTTTTTCTTTTTGCCCTAAAACAATTTTATTTCATCCTGCCTGCTTCAATTATCTATACTTAATCTTTAATTATTACCCAACTTTCAAGATTTTTCACAAATCCCGCTTGGGATCTACATCGACACCACATCTGCAACAAAAATCCTAACATCTCAAAGATTCAACTAATTTGACTGTAGAAGTAGAATTTCCGTAAGACATTCCAAAGGTGAAACTTCTTACCATCCGAGATTTAGAAATTTCTGTGCTTTCAACCTATACTACAAATGCAAATTACCGCTTTGCCTTTTTTCTAAAAATTGCATTCTTTTCCTGGGTTTTATATTTAAATAACTATCAAAGAAAATTCTATTATATAGATTATATTGAATTAGTTTCATAGAAAAATTTCATAGAATTTGTTTTAATTCAAAATGAATGAAATTGAAAAGTATCATCTGATTTATTCTGGTCTTATAAATGGATAATCACAAGCTTGGAAAAAAATTCTTATTCAAGATACCAAAAATTTACATATTTACTTTTAAAGGAAATTAGAGCTTTGACAGTTGATTATTTTAAATTGATACGAAGAACAATATTTATTTTAGAGGAATCTAATTAATGGTGTTTTATTGTATGACTCTCAAAATTATCAATTTCTTTAGATTTTACTATGAGCTAGCAATTGAGCAAGTTAATTCATTCTTAAACAAAAAATCCATGATCGACTACTACTTTGCATCTTTTTTTATCGAACATTTTATATACTTTTCCTTTTTATGTTTGTTGCTTTTTCAATTTAGTAGCGATTTTTTGCATTGTGTTATACTGTTGGTGTTTCTAGAAAAGATATAACCTAGATCATATCTCCCATTGTATATATCAACTAGATTCAATGAATAACTTTCAATAGAAAATAATATGCGGATTTTCACTCTATTATCTTCTCGTCACCAAAGATGATGAAAGGAGAGTACTTATTTCTTCCTCATCCCCATGTCTACACAATATCAAGGAATGTATACAATTTCCAACAGAGAAATAACATAAAAAGTATTATACATAAGTTCAACACTTAGTGCTACAATCAAATACACCTGTCATGTACCCATATTACCCACTTACATTTGTAGTCTCCACCTTCTTCGAAATACCGAATCAGTTTAACATAAGCACCTAATTCACACAACCAGAAACAAACAAGAAAACCCATCAGATGGGAGCTCCGCTCTCCGACATATTACACTTAACAGCCCACTTATCTCTAAAAATTAGGAACCTTTATGCTCTGTTTCTTCTCCTCCTCATTGTGTGTGATGACCTCCTTTATCGAGGAAGTAGATCCGCTTTCGTGAAAGTGGGTGATTTCTCCCAACCTAAGGAAGGTGGCGTGCATCTCACGCGTGGAGATCAGTTTTCTTGGTGACACATGTTTCCCAATGAATATCCCAAAAGTTTTATTACCAGGTGACATCGCCATGATGATTCATGGAAGGGGTATATTCTATTCTGGGAGTCCATCCAACAAAGATTTGGTTTAATAAAGTCTTCAACCCGAGAGACGGTTTGTGCATGTCTAATTTTCCCAATCAGGAGGATATCCGGGTTTCGCCTAAATTGGTCGCAGGTCGGGCCTGGCCGGCCAGCCTAATTATGGCCTTTTTTTTCATAGGCCTCGTTGGCTGAAGGTCTGGCCAAAGCACGGCAACCACAATGCCTCCCTCTTTTTCCCGGGAGGCGACGTCTCTACCGGAAAAAGGAAACATAACACCGTGGGAAACAAGAGGCAATCAATGCGGGTATGTCCCAACGTGAATTTTCTAACTTTTTGGATGTGCATAGATGCGCCCGCCGATAATGCTGATAATCCAGAGGTCGGAGGTTGCTATAAGCCACGGAGAGGGGTGACAGGGTCCGCTGTAGCCAATCAAGGTTATCCACATTTTCAACAGAATGATGGAAGATGTTGTTGAACTGTGACTTGGATCAAAAGCAGACCAAGGATGATTGCAATAGGTCATTGAACATGCTTTCTGCTACACTAAGAAGCATCAAAGATCGTATGGTTTGAGTGGAGTCGAATAGACTTTCAGTTCCGCAGCCTTTAGTGGTTCTAAACCTAATGCAGAATCCTGTGATCCAAGGACCACTCCTCGGCAAATCAACGGGGCTTTTGATGCTATCCTCTTGAGCCCTTCCATCTTTCTTTCCTTTTTTTTTTTTTTTTTTTTGTAGCGATTTTGCTATTGCTTCTTCTCTTCTTCTTCTTCTTCTACCAAGCACCGCTCTTCTTCGTCTCGCCGCATTTGATTCTGATGAACTATGTAGCCATTTTAATACGACCGCTTGTAACTTGTGGCACATGAATGTAATGATGGATGTCGCCATGCAAGAACAAATCGACTTCTTGACATTTATGTACTTTGTTCTATCTCAATGCTTCTGCGCCTTATTTTCTATCTCGAGGCAAGGGTCAATTCGTTGGCCATTGGCTAGGGTATTCTTTGATCCTGGAGAGTGGAACTGTGGACCCTACCCGATCCACGGGCCGGGGTGACTCGCTTTTAAATGAAAAGAAAATGTGGGTTGATTTTCGAATTTTGTGGTAATCTGCCCCGAGGAGGACAATTTTTCTTGAGTCGCCACTTACTTTTTGTTGTTATTTATAAAGGAAAACCAAGTAAGAACAAACCCCAATGACTCCAAAAGATGGAAAAGCAATCACAAAACTAGATTTCCCGGGTTCTGGTCAAATTACCTATCGAAGGCAATTCATGCAGGTGTAGCACCCCCAGCCTTCAACTACCTCTTCAACAGTGAATCAAAATGGGAGTTATTATGGGCCGCGATCGATAGTCTCCAGGCAATGATGGCAACTGGACTTCAGACTCAACCTAATTGGTATCTAGCATGCTTAAAGCAACCAAAGGGCAATGGCGCGCACTCATGGTCCCTAGCCGCCGCACAAGTAAGGTGAAAGTCGGTCGCATATTTTAAGCACAATAATCTCTCAAACATATATCAAAAGCAAGGAAGCCAGAGAAAGTTATACATGCATCTCAAATCCACTCATTAATGCTACCACTCTTGTGCAAACCATATCTATTCATTCAAGAAACGTAATTAACAAAACACTAGATTATCGGTGCTTAACTAATCACCCTTGGACCAAAGAGATCCCGACATTCTTAAGAATCTAAAATTAAACCACATTAACCTTAATCCAAACCCCATTTCAGATTCCTAAACATAGCCTCACATTGATCTGGAGCGAATGGGCCAGATCACAAAGGTCACTGCTCTAATTAAACTAAATCTATTTAATTTTACAAACCCAAAAAATCCACCGATTCAGCCTCAACCGATCGATTCGCTGGAGAACAATTCGAAAAAATTTGTACTTACAGCAAGGAAACCAAAAAAAACGGTGTACAATTCTGACAATCAATGACTAAGAACCGACACAAACAAAACTAAGTACCCAAACTTCCATTCCAAAAATCGAATTAATGAATCGGGTCAACCATTTCAACCGCCACAATGAGACTTCAAAATTCTTCAAACCCTCTGAGAGTCAAGAATCCAACAAAACAAATCGTTATAAAAACCAACTCACGACTGAACCGCCACAAACGACGCCTAAAACCCAACTATCGTCTCCAAAGAAATCATTCCGTGAATCGGCCGATCCGGTTTCCCAACCAGCTCAGCCGGTTGAGAGGCTGTCAAAATTTGTCCGAATCCTTCTTCATCAAAGAGTCAAGAATCTAAAAAAATGGGAGTACTAAATCCGACTTGAATGGGATTCGAGAACCGACACAACGTGCCAAGACCTAAATCATTGCTCTAAAGAAATCAATTCAAAGGAACTGCCGATCCGGCTTCCTCAACTGAACCAGCTGAGAGGCTCAAAATTTTTCAAACCTTCTCAGCAGTCAGAACTAAAACAAACGGAGTACAAACTACCCGAATGATCAGAACCGCCACACAAACGGCAAGCCTAGTGACCTAACACGTCCACCAGAAACAACAAAGGCAGAAAGAAAATCATAAAAGAATGAGTACATATAAATGTCGCACTGTAAGATTCACTGATATTCCCCTTTTCTTCTTTCTTTTGCTTCCAAACCAGGTATCCACTCCTTCCAAATCATTAAACTCTTCAAAATGAGAGACCACGCTCCTGATTTAGATGATAAACTCTCCTTTTTTCTCCTTTCTCCCCCTCTTTCTTCCTCCCTTTTTTTCTCTTTTTGATCAAATTTCCACGTTTTTTCTTCTATTTCTCTCCTTCTCTAAGCCCACTCCATTTTATACACATTCCTGAACTCCCCGCCCGAATCTCCCCAGCCTTCATAAACACTCTCTATTCCCAAGGTCCATAGCCGTCACATTTACCCTTTGCTTAAACCACCAAGTATCCAAGTGGATCTGGCTGCAAGGCAACCCATAACATGGTCCAAAACTAGATCCAACCCATGCCTAGGACTTATCTGGGGCTTATGGGCCCGATCCATATAGGATTTAGGCACCAAAATCATAAAAATTAGTGCCCCACGCAAGCTATCCACGCACCAACCTATACAACTCCTAACCGGTCGATCCGATCGAGAAAAATCTGAAATTCTGAGAGAATATCTCGAAGAATATGAGTCCACAAAAAACTAAGACTTGGATTCGAGTCCGTGAGGGAGATATGACCAAACAATCCTTAGTGCTCCGACCAACCGCCTAGTAATGAACTTCAATTGGAAATCAATAAGAGTCGGGCTGATCCGGGTTACTGTATTTCAAATTTTTTCAGATACTTCCTCAATGAGTAAGGAATCGAAAATAAACGCACTCAATTCGAAGTTCGGACGGGATATGATCAAACAAGCCCAAGTACAATCGACATACTCCACAAACTTCGACATCGAGCTAAACCGGGGGAGGGTACTTGCTTCCTATGGTAATTTGGCGCTCAGTCGTTAAGCCACGAGCGCGACACTCTATAGCGAACTACACGTGACTGACCATATAGCTTCCACCCGAGGCCTGCAGGACAAACTAAGCCTATTTGGGCCCTACGGTAAGAGAGGAGAAACGATGGTGAGTGTGACAACTGAGCGATAAAATGCAAGTACCGAGGGAAAAATCAGGCCCACAGAATGCTTCTGGGTGGGGGCCCAACGGGTTAAGATAATAGGAGGGCCCACCAATCAGGCCCATGTTGTCCAACTCTATCGTGGTCCTAAGAGATGGGAAGCGCGTTACAAGTAGCCAAACGATCGAGGGAGCGAGGGCCGTCGATTTAATGCTCTATAGGTCCAGTGGCTATGGCAAGGAGCCATCATCAAGTTCGCCTCTTATTCTTATCATTCTCGGGTTTACACTCCCTTCGCCAATTCGAAATCTTCTACAGATATACTGTAGCGACTTCGGGGTTCTTCGAATCGCCTTCCCGTGATGCATCACCAATTCCATGCTTTCGTGTAATTACTATTTCAGATATGTCGAATTCGTTAATGGCCTTTTTCTAGTCATGGGAAGGTTCATTGGGGCGGGTAGGTCCAGAATCTCCAAACCCAGCGTCTACAGTTTGATGGTTTTGAGTTTTTGGCCATATGGCTCGGATGATATTCTCTCCTCCATCCGACCTACCAGAATGACTTAGTGTGAGGAAGAAACTTCCACCACGCCAAGGAAGTCGCAAATGGGGCCCGACCGTGAACGCTGCCTTTCCTACAAGCAAGATCGTCATCCTTGACAATGGAGGAGCTGAGAACCTACCGCGAGATCCCCATAACATTGACTCAAGTCGATGGAAAAGCAGACGAAACACTGTGGTGGAGAACACAATGCTGTTTTTTACTCCGAGAGCAACTCATGGGCTGGCTTCGTTTCTGCTGCACCTCCGCCTTATCCACCCTGGTAATTCTAAACCTTAATATTAACCGACTGTAGCGCATAAATTTCTATACCAACTCGACCTTCTCGCTGGTCAAGATTTGTTTTATCTATGCCTTAAAGGTGGGTCGTGGTGGCCGATCGGTTTATGTCGTCCCAATGTGCGTAAATTGTCAGACTCCCGATTCGCCTAAGACTAGGCAGTGTGGCGCCAGCAGGCCTCTTAGACCTGTTCTTGAGCTCTTTGTGGCTAACTGGCCACACTTTTTCCGTGTGTACCGTAATGGGTTTAGTTTGTCACGGTATGTGTGTGAGTTTTTACATGTAATCGATTATATTGCAAAAGTGAGGGTGAAGGTCGAAGGGTGTCGCGGAGGGGCGGAGAAAGCTACTAAAAGATTCGCGGCTGTTGGAAGAGGTTTCCTGCCAAGCATAAACGTCATTATAAGGTTCTTCCGACTTGAAGAACTTAGTCGACAGAAGGCGCCAACCCGACTCGCTTATAACCTCCTCGTGATCCCGCGCCATCGCTTCGGCGTCAACGGAACATTTGTTAATCGATCCGTCACACATCACTGCGCATCAACATCCAGAGGTGGGGAGATTGAAATAGCGGATAGGAGATCAATGGCTCTGCATTCTCGTGGTCGTCTCGCTCTAATAACAAGGTTCCGCCTTCAACCATCGCTAGATCGGCAAGGGGGCGGTCGAATGCCTACCTTACCTAGAAGGTGGGGAGCAAACCGCCTCAAGCAATTAAAGGCAAAAGCAAGGCGGCGTTAACGCACCTAACAGACCCGGGCGAGGGACTTTATCCTCTGGTCCGCCCCGAATCCACCAAACTTCTAGATTTGCAAGAAGAAGACGAGAGATGATCGGTTACTCGACCGTTATGCCATAGGGAAGCGGAAATGGTAAGAAGATGCTGTACCGGGATACTGAAGTCGCTTGTGACTGTGTCGGCCGTCGACCCGCAAATGGCTGGTAGTTCAAAGAGCGTATAATTATTATTCCGTTCGCTTCAGATCGATCCAACGACGCTTCAACATAGGACGTCCCGGGAAGGTCGCTCCGCACCGCCCGCTTAAACGCATCCTTCCTCCCGCTTCGTTGGGCCGATCGGGCAATCCGGAAGCCATCTGCACAGTCAAGAGGCCGGCTTCAAACCTGATAATAACGGCTTATCCGCCTCGCTGCGCCGCCTCCACGATATGTATCGCACCCGGTCAAAGACTGAACACGATCCACATGATGCCTTTACCGCAACCCGCGATCGCCAAACATTCAGATTCGCGATGCTCTGATAATGTGTCGCCAGCTAATATCGCGGGCAATATTTCAGGACTGCCTTCCCCATCGCAAAGACCTCCAGAAAATCGAGGACGTGGATACGTGATCCGCAACTGCAACTACATCTAATCATCTGAATTGGTAAGATAGTAAGCCCTTATTTATAACACTAGCATCGACACGAGATCAATGCTGCTTTTACTATTTCCTCACAGTAATCAGCTATCCAAAAATACGGCCCTTCAACATCATGCGACTCAACTCCTACCGAGACGCAGAGGCTTCGCTTTTCCGCCAGTTTTCGATCGTGATGCTGGATGCTCTTCGGCGCGAGGCTCACTTTCCGACTGAGTCGGAAGCCAAAGAGGCTATGGTGGGCGGTCCGCCGAATCGAAGCGACGTCGATGAAGCATTTGCGGTCTTGCTAGAGATCGATACGAAAGCCCGGCACGTAGAAGCTAAGCTAGCCCGCGTTTCGCATCTTGGTAGCCAACGGCATGTTGGTTGAAATCGATTCGAAGCGTGACACCGCCAACAAGCCTTAGTCGCCGCTAAGAGGCCCGCCAAAGCGTATTTAAGATTTATTGCTTGACATATGAACGATCGCTTCATGGTAGAGCCGAGGCTACGAGACGACGGCGCTTCCCGGGAGAAGACAAGAGAGAAGACGCCGATGGAGGCGAAATTCATGTGAGCAAGCTGAAGGTGATCTCAACCACGCATTCCGCCATCGTGCATTCGCACACAACATCCGTCGGGAGTGAGCCCTAATCCCCGTCATGATGCCGATACGCTCAACTCCTTCGACTTCAAATTTTTGTAAACCTCGATGCCCCTGTTCTTTCATCCGTCTTCCCGCGGGCCGAGCCTTCCGGCTAAGAATTATTGAGGAAGATTTATCGCAACAAGGATCTCCCGATGCCGAGGTGGAGTAGATATTCCGCCGGGTCCCCTGCGATCGATAAGGAACTCAATGTTCAGCGAGGGCTGTATTCGAACACACCGCCACGAGCATGCTTTCTTTTGTAAGACATTTTATTTTTCTGCTTGTGGTCTTACACCTTAAAAGGCATTTTATTTTCTATTTTTTGGGTAAAATGCTTCCTCCCGACTTAGCCGAGTGGTGTAAGGTTATAATCGTCCCAATCGGGCGGGATATCTTATTCTGCAATACCCGCCCGGATTTTATAACAGGCTGAGGATATTATCCAAGGTGCAAGCCTAATGCACTAGATAATGGCCGAGATAGGTCTCCACCATTGGGCGCGCCATCCTGGATTTCCTCAAGTAGACCAGCCACATTGACTGCGCTTCAGCCTGATAGGTCATTTCACGCCCATCCGGCTTAAGTCGACTGGCTAGGATGTTATCGAAACCTGCCGAATGTGTCATTTCCTCTGGCCATTCGCCAGGTTGACTAGTTAGATGTTATCTAAACTAGGCCGGACAGGTCATTTCCTGCGCCATCCGGGCTTTAGGTTGACCAGTTAGATGTTATTCCAAATCGTCTGATAGCCATTTCCGCATCATTCTGCTTAGTCAGACTGGGCTGATGTTATCTAAACTCGTCGTAATGTGTCATTTCCTCGCCATCCGGGCTTTAGGTTGACCAATTAGATGTTATCTAAACTAGGCCGGACAAGTCATTTCCTCGCGCCCATCCGGCTTTAGGTTCACTTAAGAAGCGATGTTATCTAAACTGGTCGATAGGTCATTTCCGCATCATTCTAAGCTTAGTCGGCTCAATTAGATGTTATCTAAACTGGGTCGAACAGGTCATTTCCTACGCCATCCGGGCTTTAGGTTGACCATTTAGATGTTATCTAAACTAGGTCTAATGCCATTTCCTGTGCTATCCAAGCTTTGGGTCAATCAGGGGCCAGATGTTATCTAAACCGGGCCTTATTAAAAGTCACTACATCCGGCTTTAGGGTCAATTTCAGCAAGAGGAGAAAAATGGACGACATATGTGTTTGATATTGAATCATTCTTTATTGATAATACCTCTTAAGATGTGTAGCGTTCCACATTCTAGGCATGGGGTTCCATCAAATTTGTTTAAGGCAAGGTTCCTGATTCACCTACGTGTTACAAGATATGGTCCTTCCTAAATGGTTGGAACTTCCAAAGCAAATGCAGGTCACCTGTATTTTTCGAATATTTAGATCAGTCCCCGCTGAACGTTGAGGCTTTGACCCACAATCGCACGCAAGACGCTGATCACGCCACTCAATTCATCAACTCCGTGGCCGCATCCTCGATCAATCCGCATTCCCTCGTTTCGAGGATGCTCACGAACGGTAGGCATACTAATTTCGCAGGAGGATTATAACTTCCGGAATTCATAAGGGATTGGGAAATGGGATATACCGCTGGTTTAGCAGCGAGTCCTAGCTCCAAAGTACTTAGGAGTCCACCCATTCGCTCTTGAATAATCCAACCGCTTTTCGTGGCCGCTGCCAGGTTTTGCCTGAGGCCTCTCACAAATCCATATCGCGGCGGATACCGCGGGCAGTGGGGAGTATGGAGATTTTTATTTTCACCGACATAAGTTTCGGGAGACCCATATCTAATCAGCCCGCGTCGACACAATTGATCTCTAGCCGAACCTGGGATATAATATTTTCCGTATAAACTGGTGACATTCTATCCTTGATCAGGAGAATGCTTCACCTTCAATCCATTTAATAAAGAATGGCTACCAATAATAATTTTTTTTGGGCCGTGGGCGTGAGGCAAAGGGTACAACCATCGATCCCCATCGCAAAGCGGTCGGAGGGTCAGATAGACCATTCGTGACCTGGGAATTCAGGAAGGAGCAAGTCGTCGGGCAATGATGGTATTTTTCTAGTATAAGTGGCAAGATCAGCCCTCATGGCTGCCAATAGGTACTTGAGTTTGGGGCACACGAAAGCCAAAAGTCCCACTGCCAAAGATGATTTTTCGATATCTCTTCATGCCTTCAACATATAATGACCCCATTTCTACGCCATTTATAAGGGGTCGCCTAAGGATCATTTGAATAGTTGTCCATCAACTAAGGAAAATCTAGCTAACTTGACCTGAAGTTTGTGAGCCTTATCTCTCTCACCAAGAGTTATTCGTGCCAGATATATCCAGATGGGGTCCATCCATGAAGGGGACTTATCCACCCGATTTACTTAAGGGGATGCAATCAAGAAACCCGGCTGATAGTAGATAGAGAAATATAGTTTTAGTGATTGGCAGGAAGCGCCATAGAAGCCAAGGTGACCGCCCTTTCAAGTAGTCCTTGGGAATATGCTCCAAATTTCCAAACCTAAAATCTCAAGCGTTGTTTCACCTGGGATACATATTTCACCATTCAAATCTCGGATTTGAATTTTCGTTAACTTGCTCGACCACCAATCGGGAATCACTTTGGACGGTAGCTTACCGTAGACAAGGTGGTCGCTAGTTTGGTTCTGGGCTAGGATGGCCTCGTAGACGGCATCTATCATAGAGGCATTACTAAATCCGGTAAGATTTCTCGTTTCAATCTTATCCCCACGTGGGATTTTAATCAGAACCGACACCCGCCCTGGTTTGTCCGGATGCCCCACAATGTTAAGTGTCCACCAACCGAGCTTAATGCATGGTTTCCGGATTTAGAGTTCGCGGCGAAGTCACCAGCATCTGCCCTTTTGAAAGCCTTGACTTGTATCGACGTCAGACCACTTAGTCTGACGCCCCAAAGAGTCATTCTTCCCCGATAAGTCGAATAGAAGGAAGCTTCGAGAGGGAGGCCGACAGCGTCACCGGATGCGCCTAGAAACAGGGGCGGCTTCCCAATGCATCCGAGGGCTAAGGCGTCCCGCCAAGATGATTGGCACCAATCTCGTGATCGACTAAAGATTTGTTGACGAAGAACACAAGCCTCTATTTTCCGTATTCATTCTCTTTGAATACCGCACTGATCATGGTTTAAGACTGCCAGTCAGATGAAGAGAGTTTCGCCAGGTCGGGATTTCGCGAACCTGGGTTCGCTTAAAATATCGCTTGATCTCGATGAAGTCCGATCACATTCGCTGCCCATCCAGCCCGATTAGCTCCCTGGGTGGTGGCGAAAAATGGCTTTGGCAAACAAGAACCAGAAATAAATCTCCTGCGCCTAATCGTCTCCGTCGGGGCCGCTGCACCTCTTTCTAGAGCTAATGTGGAGACTCTAGAAATGGGGCCTCAAGTCGGGAGGTCGTCTCAACTCCCTCCCTCAGCCAATATAAATCCTAGAACCTACCCTCGCAGACCGACCCCGAATGCACATTTTGCGAGGTTGAGTTTCATACCATAGGTCCTGAGGAGGTCAAATACCTGCTGTAAATGAGTAGCGTGATCTGGTCGCTCCTTAGACTTTATCAACATATAATCTATATATACTTCCATAGTTTTCCAGCAAAGGGCTTCGAAACATTTCGCTGTCAGCCTTAAAAGAGGGTGGCCCCTGTAAGATTCTTAATCCGAATGGCATCATGTTGTAGCGTAAGAGTTCGCAGTAATAAAAGATGTTTTCTCAGACGTGGACTGAAGGTAACCGGAGAATGGTATATAGAAACGATAACATGCCATGCCCAAACAACGCGTCAACAACTGAATCTATCCCGGTAGCTGGAAGCTATCCTCGACACACGCTGCTAAGATCCATAGTCTACACATACTCTCCACTGCCCTTCTTAACTACCACTACATTAGCAAGCCACCGGGGTTTGAATTTCTTCGATAAACCCACCTTCAATAGGCTATCTACTTCGCCCGGATGATCTAATGGCGGTCCTTGCGGAAGCGCCGACTCACCGAACAGTCTCGCGAATCGGAGAACATTCAACTTTGTAGCGTCTTACAAGGCTTATCCCCTCATGTCCAAGGGGGTCCAAAGCAGCACCGCTGGCAGAGCCTTTATTACTAAGCAACCGAGCCCTTTCTTCTCTCACGAGGAACTAACATGTGCTTCGTCCGCCATCTATGAGCATGGATTCCGCGATCACCAATTGATCCTCGTTTCTAGTGGCCCGACAACCGGCCTTAAGAGCGGCGATGAGAGTTGAGTTTCGAGGGCTAGCTATCGGCGCCTTTTTTCAAGCCCGTGAATTGATACCGATAACACCGACAGCAGCCATCAAGGCCCTAAAGGTTAACCCCTAGATGGTGATAACCGATAGATTAGTGATAAATCGAGGGGGACCATGTGATGAAGGGGTCCGCCACGAGCAAGATTATACGGACTCCAAATCTAACCACCAAAATGCATTTGCCGAGCGGAAGGTCCCGCTCGACAGAGAAAGCAATATCACCCACCGTGGAGTGGGTGGTCCCACTGAACTGTAGATAAACTCACGGTCGAATCGAGACGATCGAGGACTCTCATCCGCCTGGGTCGAGAGATTCAACACCCGATCGTGGCCGTCTGGATCAACACCACATCAAAATTGTTAATACATAAGGTGAGTATAAGTGCGTCATAATGGGGAGTGATGACCCGGGTCAGGTTTATAGGAGGAAAGGATATGGGCCATCGATCGCCAAACCATGGTAGGTCGCTTATCCGGGTACCGACAATGTCTCACCGCTCAATCGAGGCCGCCCATAGCATTTTTCGTCGCCTTGGGATCAGATTGGACATCAATCGGTGCCTCCAGCACAAAGTCGATGGTGGGTCGATCATGGATGCCCGCAGGCAGCGATGGCCTGTGGCGGGTTGTGGGGCCCGCCCGCGGCCGGCTCCCATCGACCTTCCGACGCCGTCCGACACCTTTCTACCAAGAACTTCAGCTCGTACGATTTGCTTGCCTTTGGTCTCGTAGTCGCACCTCGTAGACCAATTAAGTGCTATCCCGGGATTCGCCCAAGATAGCAGGGCCATTTAAATGGGGGTGGTCTCCCGAAGGCAATCAAACATGTGAGACGCCGAGGGGGTGAATCGGGAGGTCTCTTTCTTTTTCCATTATTCTCAGCGCTGACCCTGCCTGACTTCCTTTCTGTCTGTCTGTGGTGGCTCTTTGTGGTTGTGTTTATCAAGCTCACCAACATCACCGCTTGTGAGGCGGGACGGGATATTCTCTCCTTCTGTATGGAGTATTTGTCTACCACGATACGCTTCTTCCATAAGGTTTGAATCAAGGGAAAGGGACCGGTGGCCCAAAGCTTCTTCAAATTATGCTGTCCGATCCATAATACCATCAATTGTCGAATGTTTGTCTAAATCTCTGTACGAACCTGATACCCGTCGCCCACTCACAAGATAGATCGAGCTGTTTTAATGTTTCCTTTCTCACGAACAGAGCATGACATCGAGATAAATGTAGCCCACAATTCACCAAATGAGTTCAAAGATCCTTTTGGAAGTTTAGAAACCAGCAGCTAGCTGGACTCTTTCAGCAACCCGAATACCTACATAAGTTTGTTTACCCCTACTTTAAGGATCACGCCTAGTTAAAGTGCGTAACATATGACTGGCACGGATCCGGTGGGATCTGCTGCATGCAAACGACGGTATGAAGAATCCGCGCAGGAGGCTCAGAATCCAAAAAGGCCATGCTGGGCCCAAGGGGAAGATAGCACACGCATCCTCACCAGGGGATAAGACGTCACAGGCAGTAAGGGGTGGGGCCGCCCAACCGTACTACGAGGTGAGAAAATGGGGGCCACACCTCGAACCTGCAGGCGCTATGCTCAAGGGCCAACTCCGAACTGGTATATGTCCTTGCCGGGCCTCTCGCAGCCTGATGGGCCACCTGATAGGGAGAATGTCCCAAATCGGAATGGTGAGGTGGTCTTTCACTCTGGCCTACATCGCTTCCAGTGGTGTTTGATGTGAGAGAGCTATCTCAAGATAACTCACATATCCGCCTAAGGGATCACTATGGTCTAGGGCGGGCTCTTGCCCTTATTCATCCGAGAGTTAAGGGTACATGTCAGAGCCAGGTTCTCTACCACTGTCTCCAAACTGGGTCCAAGCATTCGCTCTCACGAGCGCTTCGCATGCCCACGCATCCAACCATCCGCTTGGCTTGCTCCTCTTGCTTCGCCTTCATCTCCTAACGCAAGCGAAGAAACTGATCTTCAACGGGTTAGTACTAGTCATACATACACTCGACTAACAGGTGGATGAAACTAGAACTACCAAAATTCCTATAAAGGAGATCACTGGGAGCGACGAACCCAAGCTCGCAGATAACCTCCGAGATTTCGCCTAGCATTCCCACACAAGCCAATTGTGGTTCTGCACCTTCGAGTCATTGATCATCAAACATACATCTATCTGCAAAATAAACTGCAAACAAACAAAAACGGCAAGTGGGCTTCGCTCCGACGCCAAGTCGACCCACTTGTCTCTAAAATGGGAACCTTTATGCTTGTTTTTTCTCTCCTCCACACAGTATGACCTCTCATCGTGAGGAAGTAGATCCACTTTTCGTGAAAATCGGGTGATTCCTCCAAATCGAAGGAAGTACGTGATCTCGTAAGGGTGAGACTAGTTCTTCCTTTTAAATAGATATACTCGAATGGAGGATCCCAAGAGCACTTGTTTATCTGTGACATCATTACAAGGATATCCATGGAAGGGTGCATATTCTATCTGGGAGTCCATCCAATAGCATTTGTCGACAAAGTCTTCAACCTGAGAGATGACGTGGTGGAGTAGTATGTTGACTTTCCCGGCTATTAGATATCTGCCTCGCTCTTAAATCGGGTTCGCAGGCTGACCGAATATAGCCCACTATGACCTTTGTCGGATCTACGGCTCATATTAGAAGGCCCTGTCAAAGCCCATGGCACCCACAACATTGATTTTTTTATATAAAAAAAATTGATACAACAATGACTTTGGCTTTCAACTTATATTATTTTCTCTAATTTTTGCTTTGAAGGTAATGCTTATTTCATCATTTCTCTCTCCCTCCTCTGCTTGTTGTTCCTTCTTCTAAATTCTTCATTCAACGATTGTTTCATTCAATCTTTGCACTTCTTCAAAATCCAAAGATTTACAAACTAAGAAGAACAAAATAAGCTAAGAATACCTGGTAAAGAGAAGTGTAATTAATTCCAGGAAGCATTACAAAGATAATTACTATGGCAAAGAAGAAAAAATGAGACTGGAAGGACCACTAGAGCACCTTCAAACCAAATTATAAGTGAAGAAGGCAACCTCATCTCCATTTATGCAACCCTTAAAGTGGACATTGTATTGAATTGCCCACTACAAAGGTATTCCAGGAACCAGCGTATGTAACACCTTCTAAATTCCTTTGACTTGGAATGAAGGGAGCTCACCAATCCTCACCAACTCACAAACCATGGAGCCACTCACTTATGAAATATCTTGTTAAACAATGAAAAGAATGAAAAAATGAGAAGGAGAAGGACCACTGGAGCAATCCCTTCAACCAAATTATAAGGTAGTGAAGGTAACTTTACTCTCAATCAGTAAACTCTAAACTGGACATTAAATATATTGAATTATTATCCTACTACAAAGGCAGTCTCATGAACCAGTATAACACCTTCTACCCCTTTGACTGCTTGGAATGAAGGAGCTCATTTGATCCTCAACCTTATAAACTATGTTACCAACTTGCTATGGAGGGATCTTGTTAATTCTACTCTTGGTAATTTTTGAAGAAGATTAGCTAAAATAGGGTTTATATAGAGAAAAGTGAGAATGGTAATTACTATAGGCTATTATTAATAAGGTAATAAAAAATGATATTTTGGGAGAGAACGGCAAAAAGAGAAGTCAATGCAAATGCATGAATCTATAAGGGTTGGTGTATTAATTAATAACAAAGCAAGGATAAAGTTATCATCCCTTCTCCTATTCTTCTTTTCAAGAGTAATCCAAAGGAAAACTATAGTTATTGCAATGGTGGTTATTAAATATGTTGATTTGCTGGGGTTGTAATCTTAAAATTCATCGGGATTTTTTAATATTTTTATCTTTTAACAAAAAAATTTGCAAAATTGTAATTAATATACATAAACACACACCAATAGGACAATATGACATTCTACAAAAAATTTTGCATTAATTGATAATGAATCTATCATTTTTATAACAACAATTTAACGACCCTTATTGTTCTTAGAGACTAATTTCATAATACTAATTACAACTTATAACATTGCCTTGAAAGAAATAGTAATTAGTAGTCATTTGTAAGATCTTAATCCCCATTGATTTAGAAATTATCATGTCAACATCCCTGTATGTGATGTAATCATTCAACGGTCAAAAGGCATAGCATAGAGAGGAGAGGGGTCTCTGTTCGAATCAGTGGAGACGCTTACTACATTATAACTAAAGTTTAATCACAAAAAAATATAAGACATCCAGAGAGGGGAGGGGTCCAGGTTCGAGTTCGAATGGGAACAGATTACTACATTGTAACAAAATGCTTAGTTGTCAAAAAAAAAAAAACTAGAGTTCTTGTGATAAGTTAAAACAATTTGTTGGGTTACATTGATTATACGCAAAAGAATATTGGTCACATAGGAAATTAACTAAATCACATTGATACCCCTTTTTCTTTGTATTTTCCCCAGAATTTCTATCTTTTGTTTCAATATCAAAGATATCTAAGAAAATATAATTATTTCTTGAGATTCTAGCTTTGTTATAATGAAATAAGGGGTACATATATATAATTGAGTATTATGTTAAAAGACCAGTGATAGAATTGTAGAATTTTGAAACAATCATTACTATAATTTTTTTTTTTATTATCATTATATCAACAGTTATGGTGTAACTAATATAATAAAATTATATGGACAAAGGATGCAAAATAACGTCAAGCACGTTTATCGTTATGTATAGACTATAAAGAACCACCAGTTACGTGACATTATATAAGAATAAAGGATACTACTATGATGACGTCAAGACCATTTATAGTCATATATAGAACAATCACTACATTAGTATGTGTTACAATATGTTTTATTCTCGTGTTATACAGGAAACAATAAATTACTTGCATAGAGGTAATATTTCATAAGATTAATCTTAACACGTGCATCAATATAATTTTATGAGTCCATTGTATGTTATTCTAATGAAACCAACTACAATTATAAGTTAACAGGAGGGATATTATCTTACATATATGCTGAAGTAACAAAATATTAATTCATAATTTGATGGATGAACCATTTTTATTAAATGATAAATTCAGGTTTCAATTACTAACAAAGAAAAATTATATAGATCGTATTCATGAATTAGTTCACTAAAGAAAATTCATAGGATTTGTTTTCTTAAATTCAAATAGATGAAATTGAAAGATCATTAATTTATTTCAATCTTATAATGATAATCACAAGACTGAAAATAGTTCCTTATCTTGAGATAGCCCAACAAAAAGTTGAACCATGATTAAAATATACTAGATCACTCAAACATAATTACCTATTCCATCAGATTTTTCCATTAGTCAAGGAAATCAAACTTTGTAATTGATTGCTTTAAATTGATATGAAGAAAATATTTATTTTCAGAGGAATCTAATTAATGTATTCAGAAACCCGGCACGCTTGGACTTTAAGACGATGAAACGAACCCTTCACCGTTTGTCTGGTCGGTAGTCTTGTTGTCAGAAAATTTCACACCCGACAGGCTGATTTTCACGCTGATGCAACAGTGTCCAAAGGACCCCAAAAGAGCATTTTAAGAAAATCTCAGAAGTTTAACTTGATGAGTTCATACAAAAAATCGTTTGAACTTAAAACGGCATCTAAATGTTAGCCTGCGATAAAAACGAAACCAAACGGAGCCAAATGAGTGGGTGACACATGCATGATGACACATGCCATGTGACTCATGTGCCAAGGTGATAATTGTACAAGAGGGCCATGTCATGGCTAAAGATCTTTTAGGTTTGTGTGGGAGGTGGATGAGTGAGCGGGAGGAGAAAAATAAATATCTCATGCGTCTTAGTGGTGAGAGAGCAAAGGAAGAAAAAGGCAGCAAAGAGATAAAAATGAGAAAGAGGAAAGGAAATGAGAGAAAGGAAGATCCCGGCAGCCTTCTCTCTCTATAATTTCCCAAATTCCGATCATTCGAGCTCAAGCCGAGCCGAAGGTTGGGAAGTCCGTCCATCGACGAGGGCCGCACTCCCCAAGAGGTGATCTTTCCTCCTCGCTATTTCCACCCCAAGAGTTGCTCACCAATTTTATAGGACTCCGCCATATTTTGACCTTACACTCCGCCCCGCTTTGGGGCTGGTTTTCACTGGGAAACAAAGGATTTTGACTCGTGGTTCCTCATAGAAATTGTAGCTGCATCTCGCGAACTCGACGCAGCTAATCACCTAAATTGTAATTTATGCGCCTCAAGCGTGTCCCTTTCCTTGGATTGCCATAGCTTAGGTTGTTTGGGTCAGCTTAGGGACAGGCCCGTTTTGTGGTTTTATTTGAGGCTTTTTATGGCCTATGTTGAGATCGGCTGGGTGGCTAGTTTCCAGACTGGTTGTACCAACATGGACTGCTTTTGTGCCGATTGGACTGTTTAGGTGAATCAATAGATGAGTCTTAACCCGTCCCATGGCTTCGTGGTATGGTTAGTTTGTGGCTTAATATGGCTTGTTGTGTGGCCTCGGTTTCGTACGCTTATGGCCCGGATTGAGGCCATGGTGTGGACCGTTTGTGGAGACTGGCGCCAAAATTGGTCTTCGTGATCAAGGTTGTCTTTGCTTGGAAATTGAATGATATGTTTCGGGGCGCACTGATTTATATGTTAATATATATATATATATATATGTGTGTGTGTGTGTGTGTGTGTATGTGTGTGTGTGTGTGTGTGTGTGTGTGTGTGTGTTTGAATATATTGACATTGAGATGATTGTTTGTTTAAAACATATAAACAATAATATAAATTGTCTATGGTGGAATTATATTGACATCGAGATGATTGTTGGTTTGGAAATTATATGCTCATAATATAATTGTCTAAGTAATATGTGGTGAATTATATTAGTTTGAATTGTCCATGTAACATTCATTATGTGGTATGATATAAATATGCAATGATGCATTATGCATATGCACTGTGACATCGTGCATTGAATGGGTGTGAATGCATGATTATAACTCAATCACAACACGTGATCACGGGTGGGTCAGTACCATCGACTATATCTAACATAGTCTCCCTGGTTGCATAACATGGAAAAACGCAGTAGTGGGGTAATAGCAAGCATGGGTTAGACATCCTCTGTTTTTAAAGCCCAAACTAGTTCATACACCCACCCAAATGTTGAGTCCAAAAGTGTAGGAAGGGGCGCACTGAGTCCTCATGATGAAACCCAAATCCTCTACCTAAATACACACGATTTTTATTATAAATAGATCATTTGGAAGACACATCCATAAAAGTTTTGGCTTATAAAACAACTTTTTATTTCAAAGTTTTCATTGAACGCGATTCATCAATACGCTTATCACATTATCAGCATTTTCATTGTGTGGTGGGAGCCTGTAGAAGGGACTCCTGGGCATGGTACATGATTGAGTCTCACCTCATTTCATTATATGGCATGCAGTAGGATTCCGTAGAAATTCCATGTTTTAATGGAATGAATGTGGATCATGACCATTGCATGCACTTAGTGGGGAGTAGCCTGAGGGAAGCCATCAAGATTCACCTATAAGGGAAAATATCTGCTGAACAAACACCAATGTACTATTCGAGACCACAAGAGTCATGTGACTTTTAATAACCTTGTAAAATGTTTTGGAACAATCTAAATTTAACTTAAAATTTTTATTATGCACGAGAATTGTAATTAAAACCCTTATAGGCCGTTTTAATTATGACCTTGCATGTTTCAAATGACAGATAAATGGAACCGAGTGGCCATCTAGTTGTTAACTTTACAGGTTCCGATAAATGGGATATAAAGTGTAAGACTGGTTACCTAATATCCACAAGTTTCCAAGAGTTGATCATTGTAATGCATCTCCCAGTTTTAAAAGGCATGTTCTATTATATAACTCTAAGAATATCATTTTTTTTCATTTTTCATTTCTTGAAAACTTCCTTTTGTTCTTAAAAACAAAGAGAACAAGGAGAATAGTAAGAATACAATTTTGAGTCTCTTTGTCTTTTCAAACCGCTTTTGAGAAAACACCAAGTCACGTAGAATACCATTTTGTAGCTGGTTTGGTTATCGCTTTTAAAACTATTTTTATTCAAAAACAAGGAAAACATTAAAGAATATTTTTTGTTCCCATTTTTTTTTAATAACGTCGAATCAGAAACAATTACTTCAGAACAATTAGGTGAATCAAGAGAACACCAAAATATGTTTCTATGTTCTCAATAACTAGTCTGGTAGTTTTTAAAAAACTATTGCCTCAAATGAGGTTTTCTTGTCTGTATTTTTAAAAACAGACAAAAAATGAACCAAATGCTTCCCATGTCTTCCTGACTCGTGGTTCCCCTCTCCGTTTGGTTTCTATTTTTAAAATTGTTTTTCTTGTATTTTCAAAACTGCTTCTCAAGAAAAGTTTTAAAAAACAGTAAACAAGCTATTAGTTTCTATATATTGATTAATACCAATTAGTTTTAAAAGAGATGATCAAAACCTGATCAAAGAAATATAGCAAACTGTGACTGAACAGGCCGAGCAAACTACAGTTTGAACTTTAATCATAACCATCAATATTTATGATCTGGGATAATTTGTCTACATATTTTCATTTCCTGCTTTTTTTCTAGGTCGGTGTGGTTTTCTGGCCTGCCAAAAATAAAGACAAGGTATGCATAAGGCTTGCATTTCCAACAAATGATGATGCTGCAGTGGAGAACATGGACCTTATCTTGTACTCATATGAGTTTATCTGCCAAGGTTTTTGACGGACTATATACCAGGGACTCAAGATTGTAATCCATCCAAATTAATTATTATTTTTTTAACAAATAAATAGTTTAGTTACAATGTAGTAAATTGTCCTCACTGAGACTCAAACCCGGTGTTTTTCCTTTGTTTCGTATTTCCTTATTGTGTAGGTTTCCTTATAGAATAAGGAAAGCTTTTTAGGATTATCCCTATAAATATGATGGGTTACGAGAGTGGAAAAAGTTATGAGAGATTTTGTGTGTGCGTAGATGTAAGGATTTGAGAGATTGCAGTTTTATACAGATTTTCTGGGACAGATCCTGCCGCAGGATTTTGTGATTTTTCCTATTATCGCAATAAATACTTTGATACTCAAATCTTGTTCTCCTGTGTTTCAAGAATAGTGAAATGTTCTCTCATCCCTAGATGTAGGCATAATGGCTAAACTATGTTAAAACCTCTTGTAATGCTTTTATGATGATTTCTTTATCTTTATACCTAAATTTATATTAATGTTCATCAAAGCTCCAGCTTATAACATCCTGATCCTCCTCCCCTTTTATTCTCGCCTTTTTTTAACCATGCTCTACCACTTGATTTAAGACATGGCATCCAAATAATTAATTGGAGAAGTTTAAAGTTGTCCATTCCATTTCCTTGGCAATAAATATATAATTACTATGAAAATCGTCTTTAGTACATTTTATCCAAGTAATCAAAATGTCCTACAAAAATTGTATAATCTAGACATATATGATTTTCTAATTAACTCACATTTAATAAAATGATTTTTCCTATGTTCTCTTTAATTTATTTTCTAAGTATTTTCATTAATTTTCTTGAACATATACTATTTAACCTAGTAAAATTAAGTATCAAGTAGGGAATCATCCTATATGGTGTTCTTCTTGAAGGATTGTTCAAGGTTCATAAGGAGAATTTGAAGAAAAAAAAATCAGAAATTTTAACCATTCGAAGACAAATTTGAAAGAAAAGTAAGAAAAATAGTTTATCTGTATAAATAATGTGTATATAATATATCAAATGAAGTTCAAGATCTGGTAAATGTAAATTAATTTAACTTTCTTATATCTGATACATGTTTTTTTTTTTTGTTGGTAATTGCTTAGTGGTCAAGGTAAGCAAAATCTAAGTACCTCTATCAAAAGTTCTGCATACAAAATTAAGCTCCAAGAGTTTCAAAAGTTCCCAGCCCCCCAAAAAAACCAGTATATCTGACCACACAGTATTTGGGTGCGCATGTTTTTCCATAAATGCATCAAAAATAAATATGTATTTCATAATGGATTTTGAATTGTTCGTTGAAAGAAAAAGAATGAAAAGGGATGATATCCGACCACTATCCTTTGTAGTTATTATAACTCAATCTTTATAGATTCATATATATAATGGATTTTGAATTGTTCTTTGGTGAAAAGGAAATGAAAAGTGATGATATATCCCACCACTACTTTTGTGTTATTACACCAATTTTATAGGATTCATATATATATATATATATATATATATATATATATATATATATATATATATATATATATATATATATATCTTCCATGCCTCCTTATAATATCACTGATTACTCTATTAATGGCCCATATTAATTACCACTATTTCGTACTATATAACCCCTAGTTTTCCTAGTGTATTCTTCAAGGCAATATCAATAGGGCTAGCTCTACATTATGTTGATAGTTCCATAGCTAGAGGTTTATGGGAATAGAACAAGCTGCCTTCATTCCAAAGAAAAGTAGAAGGCGTTATATCTATTGGTTCATGAATACCTTTGTAGTGGACAATTCAATATATTTAATTAATATCTTCTTTAAAGTGATAATGTTTTTTCAATCACCAATGAGCTTGGCGGAGCACACGGTCCGCTGTCTTCGGATGTCGGGCCTCTGCCAAAAATAAGAAACAAAAGGATTGGCGAGGATCGCTCAAGGTTCTCCGATGCCTAAGTCGCCTCTTCGTGGAGAAGAAAAAGATCAATTGCTTAGGGCGTAAATTGAATGCGTACCTTTCACCAATAGGGTGGCCTGGTATTTATAATGGATGATCATGATAACTTTCTTAGTTAGATGATGATACGGATAATTCTCCCATTTTGTGAAAGATTTTCTTTCCTTATCGTTAACCGATTAATATGGGATAATTGATAACTTTCCTAGTTTGATGATGATACCATATCTCCATTGCAAGAGATTTTCTTTCCTTATCGTTAACCAATTAATAAGGGATAATTGATGAACAATTATTAGGAAATATACTACTTACCTAATTGGTGGAGATTTAATTAGGAAGGTACTTTCTTTAATACTGGGTTTTTTGATGTTTACATCACTCGCTTCTCGACACAAAGTAACCCAAGTCCCCGACATATGGGCCTTCGTGTTTGGGTATATGTGGTGGGCCGAGCTCATTTATGTCTTTTATTGGGTCTGCTTCTTTATCCCCTCTCAAACCTAGCTTTTGGGCTTACGTCTAAGCCCAATGACTCGCTAGCTTTGGAACTAACGCGTATGCATGAATGCGAGGTTGTCTTCTCTCACTTATACTAGTTCAAGGAAGCCTGGTGATCTTCATTCACATTTTTGTGTAAGTAACGCCTCTAAAGAATAAAACATATTGCAACTACATACTTTAGTGGTTGCCCAGCATAAGTACTATAAATGTCTTTACATCATTATAGTATCGTCACTTACTTTGGTGGTTGTTCTATATATATAAACGGTCTTAGTTATTTTCAGTCCTTTTATCCATATAATTTTATTATATTAATTTATCATATTTGCTGATATGATAATAAAAATATTAAAATAATGATTGCAGATAGAACTCAAAAATATTTAATTATTTAAAAAAAGTAGAACTTTGTAAATGTGAGTTATTTTAATATTTTTATTAACATTATATCAACATTTATGGTAACTAATATAATCAAATTATATGGATAAAGGATACTAAAATAACGTCAAGACCGTTATCGTTATATATAGAATAACCACTAAGTACGTGACATTATAAGAATAAACACTACAACAATTTTTTAATTAGACTACGCCTAAAACGAGTCTTTATATATAGACCGCTCTTTTCTAAACCGTATCTAGATGAGAGTAGTTAAAAGGTGAGTGTAGTTAAAAGTCCATGTTTGAGAATTACTTAGACGTGAGCAAAGTCAAAAACGAGTCTTTAAATATATTTAGACTATGTTTTTATCAGAAAATGTAGTCTATAACTGCATAAAAGACTAATACGTTATTTAATTTTTAACTACGGTATTATGAACAAAAGACTACGTTTTTAAACATAGTTAAACCACTTTTAACTACATTTTTTTTTACTTTAACTACGCCTATTATGTACAAAAGACTATTGCTTAAGAGAGTTAAACTACTTTTAACCACGTTTTTTTTAACTTTTAACTACACATCTACAACTCCAACAAAATATTACTTTTTGCCAAAAACGTAGTCTATTATGAACATTTAGACTACATTTTTCAAAACGTAGTATAATATCTAATCCTATCATACAAACTTATACTTTCAATTCCAAAAAAATACCAAAAATATTGAATTGAAATATCCAATATTGTCATACAAATATCCAATACTGTTTTATAAACAAACATCCATAACATTTCTTCAAACGAAGTCTTGCAAGTACTAATCTATTCTAGCATAATGTCGATCTCTTCTTGCTTATAAGTTTTCCTCTCGCTAAATCAACAAAGATATATATGTTACTTTAAAAGAGCACTAAATAACAAGACATAAAAATCTAAACCATAAAAAGTACTACTTATATGAGAATCACGCACGCAATAATAACCTACCTTTCTAATTCGCTGAAATGATATGATTTTCAATGATAAGGATTTTCAATGATCTCCCTTCATATACATGACATAATAGCCACATTCAACACCTGATGGTTGCTTAGGACACTTGAAAATGAATTTAAGTTTTTATAAAATTCAAACAAATAAGATCTAATTTTATGAATTATTAAAAAGAATGTGCAATTAATATACCTTAATAGGACTCAAATAAGTTTTTTTTCTTTGCAAACTCTGGCCAATTTTTAGTATCAGATATTTGAAATTAATTTAATGTTATAATAATAGTGTGAGACTCAAATGATATAATTCAGAAAATTACTATAAAAATAAAGAAATAAATACTTACGTATTAATAACACCTTCACCTCTTTCCCGCTGAACCAATAGAATTCAAAATATGCCTTGTCCCTATGAGAGGGTCAATAACTACTTCATGACCAAGATCCTTCATAAACATAATAACAATAATCAACAACTTAATATCAAAATATCAATTTTTATTAAAAACTACTTACCTGTGGAGTTATATGAGCTAGAAATAATTGATCCACATAACAACGCTCTAATCTTTTAGCAATCAAATCTAATCGTGCTCCAGCCGATGCAGAGTGTACAGAGATCTGTCCAGGGTCTATGAAGCCATACATGTTGAGTAGTTTTGATTTCTTGAGTTGGTTGTACAAATAGCTACACAAATCAACATTCATCTTACCTGTTTTTATTAACTGTAAATATATAGTAATTGGCATATGAAATGTAAAAAAATATAAAATATCTTATTACCTCATACAACTTAGAAGTAATCTCTCCATTGAGCAAAGTTAATGATATCTCTTCCTAATAATATAATGTAATCTGCTCATAATCAAAGACACCAACATCCAATACCACAATTGTATTTGTATCTCTAAAACCTCTTACCGATCTTTAAATATGACAAACTCCATGGACCCTTTTCTTTGTTTTCTAATCGAACTTTATGAACAATCTTAGTTCGCTCATAATAATGAAATTCAATTATGTTATATAACACAACAAATAGTTTATCGTTATAAATTAACTTATAAATTTTATAGATAAGTTAAAAAAGTTTAAGATACCTTGACTCGATCATCAATAACTAATGATCGAGGCCATGCAACGTGAGAATCCAACAAAATCTTTAACTTTCACAGATCATCACTAATTGTTATCAGCTGAGAAAGCATCATCATCAAAACAAAATATCACAGATACACGATAATTATGAATACCCAAAGGAACTCCATGTATTAAAGCAGAAGTTCGCGCTACATCCCAATCAATGCACTATATCCAATTATATTATCACGGATTCTAACGCTAATTTGCACATGGTTTTCCCTTCAGCAATAACATTAGAAAATATAAAGCATTGTTGAATTAAATAAAATGCTACTAAATATAAGTAAAGGTTAAAATATTACCTTGTATGTTTTTTTGTCCAATGGAAATCAAGTCTATATTTGCATCATTTTGTATCAAGGGTTAATAGTTTCTATTTGATGTTTTTAATCTGAGCAAAGAATCTACCTTTGGTTCAAACATGTTGAGCACTTCCAGAATTTCTGTGTGAATTTCTCTCAACTTTATATTTTCTTCATGAAGTCGACGAGTCGATCAAGTAATGATTTTCTTCCTCAAAGATCTTCTCTCTTTGTCATGGTCTCCGCTTTTTTTTTGTTCTAACAAATGTTGTAAGAGTTCGCTTATTTTCACTTTTTCTGAAGATGGAAATAGGTTGTAGGCGTAATCCATGCCTCCGTCCCTTACCTTCGACCACTATGTTCTGGATTTCAATGCCATTCCAAGTACGCCTTTCGTCCGACATTCTCGTATTGATCCATCTTTCACCTTCATTGTATATTCCCATCCTAATATGTAGATACAAATCCAACCATTCATTAGGAAGTTATAAAAGAATCTATAATTGGCTACAATACAATAACATATTTCCTTGCAATTTTCTATATGACTTCGATGACTTCAATTATCGTAATCCATCACCTTTTGATAAACAGCTTTCCATACAACACTTCGTCCAATGTCTTCATTGATGTCCATCTCTTTTTTCTATAATTATTAGACAACAAATATTTTAATAAAACATTAACTAATAATTACTCAACGATGTAGAACTAAATATTCAACACTTACTATCTTTTCTTCCACATTAACAAATCCATGCCTAGATGAAATGATGCCGATACTCATCGCTTTTGCACTTTCATCATAACCTACTCCATTCCCAAATCTCAGAGAACTATACCCACCGGCCAAAGGCATTCAAGCATCTTTTTTGCAATGATAGTTCTGTGAGGGTTGTCAAATAAGGGTCGCCATCCTCCAATGGATTCAGGAATTTTTTCCTCAACTTAAACTTAAATTGTCTCCATTTACAAGGCATGACAAAATATGTTTCTTTCCTCCAACTCGGTACACATTATAAGTTTTCGCTGCTACAAAACATAGACATACATAAAGAGCATACTAACGTAAACCCAAAATTCAATTAAAAAATTAAGAAAAAATCGACCTTTATTCAATTCAATTTGTTTTTCGCCGAACTCGAAAAACCAATTTTTGAAATTAATAGGCATACACTCCGTAACACCTAGATAACTTTGCATTCAGATTAACCTCTCCTAAAGATTGTCCTCTTCTATTGTAAGTCACCTCCTTTAGTTCTCCATGAGACCTATTTTTACTACTTCTGTAGTATAGTCATTGACCTCTTTTCGACCTTATGTTTTGACAGTTCTTCATTCAGTCAAGAACCCGTATTAATAAGAGTAAAATTATAATTATTTTAACAAAACCATAATAGATGAAAATAAATATAATAAAATAACAAAAACAAGCGAATATAATGATTAACAAAGCTATTACCATTTCATGAATTATCGGGTAAATCCAAGTACTTCACTAATATCCCGCACATAAGGTAGCGTTGAGACCATCCATAATATCAAAAGACTCGTATATCGTGCAAATGATCCTGGAGCAACACAATGTTCTAATCAGACACCCAAATCATCACTGAATAACCATTAAACATGTGCCTCTGGAGTTTAGAACTACAACTCCACTCAAGGTGGATCATTTCCATCTTCTACATAAAATACTTGGCCGGGCAATGATAGACAAAACAAAGAATTCACTTGCGTCCCATTTGCAGATCGCCAATGTGCATTCATATCTTCAGTTCTTTAACCCACTAGAGCTCTCAACCCATTGACACTTAAAACTACCACCTTAAATTCATTATAATCAAGTTCTATCTTAAAGAACTTAATAAAAGGACATGTTTGAAATTTTCTGATTCTTATCCTTCGAAATAGACACTTGCATTGTTTTATGCTTAAGGTGAGATACCCAATTACTATTCTCCGAACACATCTAGCACATCACGCTGGGTGTGAAATCGAACTCCATTTATAAGATATCCATCATATCTTATCACTAAACATCCATGAGATATCCACCTCAACAGATCGTAAATTATATGTTACCGGGATTCCTTAATCTCAAATGCAACCTACATTCATTTCCTTAAGATTCAACAAGAAAAATAATAGTTTAGTATAACAAATATTATCTCCTATAAGATGCAAGCACATAGCCATGATACACCTTTCAATGCAGAACCAATTTATGAACGTTTCATTGCGCCTCATCCTAAAGCCACTTTGCCTCTTTGTTTTATTCGATTAGTCGCCTAATTCTTCCATGTGTTGCCCAGATGTTAAAATATTCCATTATGACCACATACTTCAAACAATAAGAACATTTAATGAGAGACTCAAATAAATATGTGATGTGGTCCGACTTACTCTATTTATATGTTTCAACTGTTGTATTTAATGTAAGATGTAATGCTTCAACTCTTTCGTAAGATCAGCTCTAAATACATGAGAACTAGAAAGTGGTTTTCCAATACTTTCGACCATCACACTCATTTCTCATTGATGTGGATCCTAACCGCTTCATTTGATACAAGTACTAACAATATTCTACAAATTTTCCTCAAAGAATATAACATTCTCGTAATGCAACCTTTCCCGTCTATCAAGGACAACAGACACATATCCTTTTAAGATCCTCATGAATCTTTCAAAAGGATACATTCATCTTAAATAGACTGGTCCACATAACTGGACTTCACGTACAAGGTGTACTGTTAAATGAACCATTTTGTCAAAAAATGAAGGAGGATAATTCTTTTCCATCGTATAATGTTCACAAGTTCTTCTCAGAAATCGATTGCAAGTATCCACAACTTTGCCGCAGAAAGTGCATTGAAGAACAAACTTAGTCTAGCTATCAGGATCTCTTGCTCCTTATTCAACAATCCTCAGAATGTCAATGGAAGAATCTATTGGATCAAAGTGTAGTCATGAGATTTGTGCCATAAAGCTTCAATTCTTCCATAGAAACACAATTCTTAAGTTAGAGCAAAGATACCTGAACTTTAAGTGCAGTAGATAACATCTTGCAAAATTTGATTTTCTCGGCCTTAGAAAGTGTGTAACTTGCAAATGTGCAAATATGTCCTTTTCTCACCCAATTGGTTGTAGCGCTCACTGAATTCTAGATTTACTAGATCAACCACGCTTAGTCCGTCCTTGACTTTCTAGGTATATCAAGAAGGGTTCCCAATGTATTCCCACGCTTTCAATATGCATCACATCTAAGATAATGACGATACATGAAGAAACTCCCAATACTAAGATCAAAAGTAAAATATTGACCTTTTTTTCCATGCAACTCAGACTTTGCCTCTCGAACCTTGGTTGTCCTTTTGAATTTCAAACATGCAATCGTATTCGCTTGTTTTTTCCCATACTATAATTAATATTTCTGGTCTTTATAAAATTTCTGCTCCAGCTAAAGGTTTAGGCTCAACATCAAACTTCGACAACCATTAAACGTCGTTTTGCCTTCTATATGATGATTTCAAGGCAAGAAAATCTCCTACGACCTTGGTACACATTTTTTCTTGAATTAGTTTCAAGTATACACTCGTATTTAGCACAATCAAGTGCCAAATAACCCTTAACACTGCAGCCACTCAAATTTCCATACGCGGGAAAATCATTTATCGTCCAAAGTAATACTACTTTTATGGAATGCTCTTCAAATATAACAAACTTCAACACCTCATCCCATAGCATTTTAAATCATCACAAGTGGTCACGTCAATATCATTTCCTACTTAGGACCCGATATCAATAAGGTTAACATCGCGAATTTTCGTCATACACAAACTATGGTGGAGATTGTAGGGCATACAGACAGCCATGTAATCAGATCACTACTAAGAGCTATGATTATTTGATCCATCCGCTTCGCATGCCAAACTCGAGATTTCGTATTCACATGCAAAATTAGGGTCATTCAGGGTCTATTAATTTCCATGATGATCCGCCGGATGTCGAATGTACCTGTCAACTTTCACTCAGCCATATCAAATCTTTCGATATTTGACGAGTACCATACATTCTTCTAA
>JAEQBH010005064.1:0-56603 GCA_016808115.1 Tetrastigma voinierianum
CGAATATTTTATAATTTTGCCAGGTGATCGGTTACTGTGACTCAAAGGGCGAGATTTTTATGAATCTGAATTTAAAAGTAACTTGAGCTAGTTCATTCACCAAAATAGATTAGAACAAAGAAATAATGTTTGAGCGAGGCAGATGAATGAAGATGAACACATGGCGACCATATGTCAAAGTATTAAAAATTAAAAAAAAGAAGAAAAGGATAAAGTGTTCAAAGAAGAAAAACTAAACGGACATATTGTGAAACTCAGAGAAAATCCATTTCTACGAAAAAATGGTAAAGCGGTAATTCGGTCAAAACCCAAAATTTTCTTAAAATCAGATGTGGAAAGCGGTTTGCCCGATTATATGGATAGTCTAAGTCTATTCTAAAAATTGATTGATGGATTGTGACGATCAAAATTTTCGTTTACTCTGTTATAAGACATGATCTTAGTAAGCAGTTTGAAGACATGTGATCTGTAACAAGTCACCTATATACCATACGACATGCACATGATTAGTGAATGATGGAGATGAATCATTTAGATTGTGCCATGTCAAAAATCAAATAGTTAGAAATATGAGTTAGTCAGAATTAATGAAAAGTTTAAATAGTATAAGTCAAAAGTAAATAGTCTTCTTTCATTTTGTTTAATCGGTGAAAGCGTCACGGTGGGTGGCTGGTTTGGGTTTAGAGAGGACAGAGCTGTTCCCCACACCCGTTGGACCTTCGGTTCTCTGACGGAAGCAAATAAAATCGATCATGACGAAAATTTATAGGCATGGACATGTTATTGATTCGATAATATAATGGTAAGATCTTCCACTTTGTATGTTTATTCTTTGGCTAAGAGCCATATGAATAGTTAAAGGTTTTACGAGGAAGGCTTGAATTAACCGTGTTTGCGGTCTCAAAATACTTGAAGCAAGCGAGAAGATCCTAGTGTGGTCGTGTTGATCCTGCAGAACCTGGGTTTCACTTTCATAATGTATTGTGTTTGAGTGAACATTCAAATCGAATTACTTGATTGGCTATTAACTGTGTATGAGCTAATTTTTGGTGTTATTGGTTGCAAATTGATGTATATTTATATGAACCATTATATTGATATATGTTTTATATATTAGCATATGAATTGTTTCAGTTTGTGTGAGAATTAATATATTATGTTCATGCGTGACTAAATGTTAACATGATGTCAGAATTATATAAAAATATAGTGTGTATAAACCATTGTAAATGGTATGATGTTAATTCAAATTGAGCTAATTTTGATGCTATTGATGTGATTAATACTTATGTGGCATGTATAAATTTTGTTAACCTTATGTGTAGTATTATATGACCTTATGTATGTGGTTTTGAATAGCATAATGCATTTCTTTGCATGCCTTTGGAGGGTCACAAGAAAATTAGGTGTCTGGGGTACCGACATATGGAGAATAACAAGGATGTTTTCTCTGCCTTTCTTAGGCATGCGAGAGGTGGGTGGACTCGAGACTCGGGATTAGGTATGAATAATTTCCGTAGGATCATGGCTGCTTGAGTGTGTGTTTGCTGTTGAATCTGTTGCATGTGCACTGGTAGGAGTAATCAGAGGTAATTCTCGCTGCGTTTATACTTGAAAGAATATTGACGCGCAGGTGCGGCGAGGGATGTCTGGCGCCCGTGATGCCATTTGCCGGCCATGTTCGTACCGCGACGTGCGCGGCCGAACATGGCATTGCCATTACCGACCAGATGTCCTTCGGCGTTGTGTTTGCCGGTGACCTTATTGCGGCGTTGTGCATGCGACCCGACTTCGCACCCTGGCGCGGGTCGCGGTACCGTGTAGTTGGCGTTGACTTCCTGACTCGAACCTAGGGGCTATTTGCATGCGATTACGGACTGCAACGATCCAGACATTTGCACGCCCGATCCACGAAATTTTGGGACGGAAGAAGTATCTGAGCCACTCAACCACTGAAAGCGCGTGTTTGTGCGTGGCTTGCCAGCGCAAATATAGCTCCAGTGAAAATACTACTACACACAGAAATTTGTGAAACCCATTCGGTCTCTTCACCCAGCTCAGCTGAGACAGGCTTTGCCTCTTGCTCTGACAAATGTCGTGAGTCGGTTCTCCGGAAAGCTAGAAAGAATGAGGCTTCTCTATCTTCTATGCCACTCTCCTTTTTTCTCTCTACTCTCTCTTTTCCCTTTTTCCTCCCTCTCTCTGGGTTTGTATCTCAGGCACAACTACTGGTGGAGATGTGCTCTACTTGCCATGTGTCACCCTCTCATGGGATCTTTGGATTTCCTTATCCCGCGCCTAGAGAAGGCTTTGGATTTCATCTCTTCAGGTGGTGACACTTGATCTCCATGGACTTTGACTTTTCTCATTTTGACCCATGGCAATGTAGGCCCTCTGACAAGTATTTCCTAGGTATCAGAGTGTCTTTCGTGCCTCTTAGTTGCCTCAAAAACGTGAAGTCGATTGGCCTAAATTGATGCAGTGTAGCCAGATTTAAGGCGATTCAATGGTGAAGTCGTTTCGGCACATCAGAATCCTGAAAAATTTCAGATTTTCCTTTAGTCAGTTTACTTTGCATAAGAATTTGTGATTTTACTGCTGGTTTCTTTCTATACCACCTTTGTTGTGTCCATTTATCGGATCATATTTTCTTCAAATCGATGAGTCTCATGTTTGTTCTGGGAAGGCCTCTACCCTGATAAACAGACTGTATAACAGCCTGTTTATGACCGTCCAGGATCTCTGTGGAGAAGGTAATGTGACACCACCGGGGTCCATCTATCATATCACAATCAATGTTTTCATTACACAAGAAAGTGAACATACATGTATATACAAGTGTTAGAAAATAAAGCTTGAAAATTTAAAGTCTAATTAATAAACGCTAAAGAAAGAAGGAAAAGATTCTGAATGGATTAGGAAACTATTATATGGTAGCAAATAAATTGTAAAACTATATTGTATGGATATATATACAATATGATTCATTAACTATAGTAGAGTGAACATATTGTGATATGATTTGAAATTCCATCTTAAATAATAGATGAAATTTTATTTGTTATTTTAACACATTTGCATCTACCTAACATTGTTGAATCTATCATGGTTGTATATTTGCCTATAGATAAGATTCTCTCTTTATTCTTTATTTGTTTATTTCTTTTATTGATTGGTTAGATAGGGTGGAACTCCTGACATTAATCCAACCTATTCTTAAACCGAGGGGTGTGGGTGTTGACCATAAAATCAAATTTTAATTATTCTTGCTAAACTTATTTCAAATTGTAAAACTTATGATACATTATAAAATGAAATACAATACAACAAGGTGTAAGAAAGCAAAAATACAAATATATTGGTTCATCAAGCGCCTCTCTATCCACTTTCTCTAGGTCTTTCCCGAGTTTGATGTTTTAGCTATGTCCAGAAAGGCTTATCTGATCTAAATCTAGTCAAGTCTTGTACCTAGATGGTTGAGACACAATAGGCCACAATCTTTTAAATGTTTTTCTTAAATATTCAAACAACTGAGCACAAAGGAATATGTGTAGAATATGTCAATAAATACAACACTTACTTGGGTTGTAGCATGAAAAATCTCTGCTGAAGCTTAAGTTGAGTGGGATTTTGTAAATTTTAAATAATGAGCTTTGCTGATAGATAGACTGACTTTTGGCTCCACAAACTTTTATGGGACCACTACCACCACCACATGACGGTCCCTAAAGGCTCAAGTGAGCGGATGAAGACTGAGCTAGAAGGTGTATTCTGAAGGGCTTCTTTAAAGGAGAGGGCTTTTTTGGCGCCCCATCAGTGTGAACCAGGCTCTTGCGGATGATTGGTTCAGTGCGCTTTGCCTTTGATGCTTCATATCAAGTTAGAATGAGGCTCTTGCTGAGGAAACCTTGTAGATTCTTAGTTAGTAGGCATCCTTTATTGTTTTGATCATGTTGAAAGGTGAGGAGAAGGTTTTTGTTGGCTTCTCTTTGTCCTTATGACGAGGTGTCTCGACACGAGGGGATGGGATTTTCTTGGAGCTGACATAGCGAGGCTTCTTTAGAATCTTCACAAGTGCATGTTTATCTGATGAAGATGTGTAATTCGAGAAAGCCTATGAGAAAATAACTTGGGAATGACTTAGATTACAAGATGGAGTAGGTGAAGAGCGCTGGATTTCGAAAATGCATTTAAGACATTGATAAAAAAAGCTATCATAATCCTTCTTATATCAAACTTATATGGTTTAATAGTGTTTTGGGTTGCAGTGGATAGGAATGAGGCGCCTACCATGCCTTGCTTGGTTGAGGAGATCCAGTTTACAGATCTTGGATTAGTGTGTGAAGTTGCTCTAAAGGGAAAAACCTAAGCGGTGGAAGGAAGAGGTGGTTTGTACTGAGCAGTTATCTAGATTTATCCTTCTGGTGGTGGGTTCGATGTTGGAAACTCCGACCATGAGGGGATAAGTGGTGTTCCTGGTGATAGAGTGTCTGTATGTTAACTGCCAGTGATTGGATTTGCCTTCTTGTTGTATACTAAGGCTTTATTTGTTGTCTTTGTGTGGGGAAGTGGTTTTATTTGTCTCCTTTCTCTTCACTTTTTTTGTTTGCTATTTATATACCCATGTGTGCTTTGTGCATCTTTCTGGAAAAACTTTAATATATTATGTGTTTACCTATAAAAAAAAAGGTCTCTAGGAGCTTCTGAATATTTAAACGAAAGTTATTTCAAGCTCTCTTCTTAATCTGCTATGATTGATACAGCAATCAGGCTTTGTTGTAATTAAATCATAAGCTTTGAGTAGGAGTTCTTTATATAGTTAAGCATGGATTATACAATGTTACCTAACTGGCCTAACAGAATTGGTTGAGTTGGCCCTTGGTGGGATACTAACCTTCTCTGCAAATCTTTGAAAAAAGAAAAAGTAAGGCTGTTGTGATGCCTTTTGTAATTTGAATACCCTTTTTATTTTTTGAAAATTGAGATTTGTGTTTCATATTAACATCATGTATCATTTTTCTTTAAAAGAATTGAAGGTCAAGACTTTTAGAGAAAAGCGAAATTTCTTAATTCAATACTAGTATTTACTTGAGGGCCTAAAAGATAAATAATTTTTCTTGATGAATGATATTTGTGCCTGACTTAATAGAAGTCATGAAAATGGGATATTTAATTTTACCTACTTGAAAAAAAAGACTTAACATGAAGTAGCTAGTCTCTTGTTTTATGATCCTCAAATTTGTTTAGGAAACATTTCTATAATGCAATTCTTTGTGTTCAATCAAGGGTTATCTTTTGGCATAGATTTGTAATATACTATTGTGGTGGCATGTTACGGAGACTCAATCATACATGCGACCTTTGGATGCACCACAAACTCACACCATGCAAGCATGAGACATTAGTGACTTGCATAATATGAAAATAGACATTTCATGGATAATAAAGAAAACAAAAGCAGGTTATAGTGACTCTACCTCTTCATCTTATTTGAACTTAGACACTTGAGATATTTTTGCTGTAAATTGGAAAAAATCTTGAAGGAAGAATTGTTTTATCATATTAGGGCACTGGAATGTATTGTAATAAAGGAAAGAAGGGATATTTTCCTCTCACTTTCACTTGAAATAATGATAGGAGAATTTTTCTTTTAGAAAGGTGTGGGGATGTTGAGGAAAATTCACATTCCTCATGAGTTGATGCTTGTCATTAACATTTTCTTGTGTATTTTTCTTCTTTTCTCTCACTTTCCTTAAACTTTAAGAACTAAACATGGACTTTCAGCTTGTGTGATAAGAGTTGAAAAGTACATACATAAAAAATTTTTAAACTTTTCCACAATTTGTTCCATGACTAACAAAATAAAAGAAATGTTTTGTATTTGTTTTACTTATTTCTTTTCATATCAACACTTTATAAACAATTAGCTCAATCTTTAGTGTTTAATCGAAAAAGTGTTAGCAAAATTCGCGAATATTTTTTTCTCATGTTTTGAACAAATGCTGAAGGTAGAAAAGGAATATGAAACAGGGGGACGGGGAAGAATGATAAAAGATTTTCCTCATTTCTTTCTTTTTTGAAAGCTTTTATACCTAAACTCTCTTTGCAATTTGGGTTTGCCTTGATCTAATTCACGAAGCTCTTTCTTCCTTTGTGTGTTAGACCACAAATACCTTTCTGAGTCTCACTGGTGTGAAAGGTCTCCTTTTTTAATCTTATATGAACTTCCTTAATCAAAGAGTAAGTTGGAAGTTAAATAAGTTTTCTTACAAATATTTTTGGATTGATAAATTTTTTTTTCAATTCTTTGTCCCATTGGAACTTGAACATGGTCCCACTCCTATACATGACCCTTAACAGCTGACGGGCCTCAATGAGCTGAGGGTTTTCATTTGTAGACAGATCGAATATTGACGTTGAAAATAGTGATGATATGAATTAGAACCTTATATATATATATATATGTCTGTATTTTTTTTTTTTGATGGGCAAGCAGTATATAGATGAAAAATAGTACAGGCACTCAAAAAATTATCTGAGGAGTACAAGAAACACCGCTCCTCTCACCTATACATCAGTCAAAGTCTCCTACACATAAGGAGTGAAGATAACTATACAACTTGGCCAGGCCACAGGTGGCAAAAAAAGTGATTTTTGTTCTATGACGGAGGGCCTCATTCTCTTATATATTTTTAGATGTGACCCCTTATTGCATTAGTTTTATAAACATAAAATGTTGAAAACTTTAGAATGACACATAAAGTACTTACCAGCAACACATAAATACTTATCAAAAATAGAAAAAAAACACATAGAATTACATATCCCGAGTAAAAGTTAAAATGAGTATATCTAAAATGTAAAAGTTTATTTTGAAGAATTATTGTAGCGCCCAAAACGGAGGCCGTTGACAACCCCTCGACCAGCGGAATACTTCGTGGTGTCGAGGTTGAGACACCACTCAGGCGGGCGGAGTCTTCTCGCTTTGTATGGGGCTCTACGAGGTACAACTTTGTCCCAGTAATCAACAATGACCCACATAAGTTAATATCTGAATTAAAATAATGCCTTGGGCCTAGTATCTCAAGCATATAAGCACATGACTATAAAACCATAGTCCATAAGTTTAAATTATACTCTTATACATACCAGTACGCCCATATATATTTACAAAATATAATAAATGCCCTCCGGCTTTCTTCGCATGCGGTCAATCGGGTGGTAGTGCGCACGACACGTACTGAAGTCTGATGGGATTGACGGCGTGGTGATAATCTCTGGGGCTGCTCCCACCTAGTGCGCATGCAATGGTATAATCAGACACACATCCCGATTGACTACACATGTCTACTGAATGTCTGTTACCATGAATGAGACGACTCGCCATGCCTGTCTTTGAGCTCAAATAACCATCACTCAATGCATTCTGTTGAGTAATATCAAAGTCCTTTCACCGGCTCAATCACACATGCACTCGCGGTGTGACCTTCAATCACTGTGATATTCTGATAACCTGAAGTGTTGAAATTTTCTATCGGCTCCATTACCCAATCTGAATAAATCCGTGGGCAGCAAATCCAGATCGATCTTGACTCCTATCTTGCAAACTTGAAAGTCTATCGATAAACATTGGCCGTCATGTCTTCTTGTGACAACATAACTGGGTGATCAGCAGTCTCCACCCATCTGGAACTGCGATCTTCGAGTTCACCACATGCCTCGAGGTTCTCATGACTCCCTCAGGCGTATTCTGGATAAACCATTTTTTGACAGGGTGCTTTGTTTTTTAGTGAGATGACCTCGGAATTATAATTAATTGGATGGACTCAGATAATCTATTTTGTGGACAACCCTCAGTCTTTCATCAATTACGTTGAATTTCAGAGCGATTGATATTATATGGATGACCATAGATGTTGTGGTGGACGCTCCGTTACATGTAGCTATTCTGGTCAGCCTGGGACAATTATATCGAAAGAAATACTACGTGTATAAGCCATATTGCTCTAGGGTTACTTTGTTATCAAAAATCTGTGACTGACCATTTCTTCCAACAGTGACTCATTTGGACGTTGTCTTCAATTCAAATCACTAATCAACACCCTACGCGGTGTTGGTCACCATGGTAACACTCCATTTCTAAATCAAACACTATATGCTTATGGGTCTCAACTATACATACTTGTTTCAATTTCTGGAGTTGATTTTTGGAATATGATGCCAATTCCAACGATAACAATATATTCGCATGTATATATTTAACATAATTAAGCTAGCATAAAACATGTATGCAGTTACGATCTAATTTTACGAAATTAACTATATAGGCTAATTAACAACCAAACAATTAGTTTTGAATCTTTCGACCTTACATTTTACACGAAAAATAATTTCGTTTCACTATTCATGTTACTATTCATTCTACATTACTATTCAGTTATTCATTTTCTAGTAATAACACAAATGATTCCAAATCTAAATTACAAGCGGGGCACCTCTTGGTCCTTCCGGTTCATCTTAGAATGTTGTGATGCAAAACACCACAAAACCGAAGACCAGTCCAGGGGCAGCAAACCTCGCTGGTCAGGAACACTTTGAAAATGATCTAGAAAGTCAGCTCTGTATTTGTCTAAAAATAATCTAGAAAATTTGTAGGCAGCTAGAAAATAGTCTAAAAAGTCACAAGTACTCTGGCTCGATTAAAAATTTGGGATGAAAATTTCTGTCTTTCATTGCCTCTAAGTAAAATTGGGCGTAAATAGCCTTTGGTGAAATATATAGTGGAAAATTCCCTACTAAAGTGGAGTTTATTGAAACTCCAAGTTTTGATGCTACATGTGGCTCTATTCGTATCAACTTTGCTTATTACAGATGAAACCTACGAGTTCGATTTGTGAATGAAAGGAAGCAGGAAAAAAAAATAAAATATTTTCTCTCTCAGCATCCTCTCCTCAACCCTCTCTCTACTTACCCCTTGCAGTTTTTCCATTTTATTATTATAATAATAATAATAATATGTGTGTGTGTATCATTGAATATAGTTCATGTGCCTTCATTCGGATGGTTTTGAAACAATTTATTTTCTTTTTAGTTCACTTTATTTTGAGAACTTAGCTAAACCATTCGACTTCAAATTTTCGTAAAATCTCATCTCTAAAGTTGATAACGGTTTATCACCAGGAAAAATAGTGAAATATTCCCGTTGTCTCGGAAATTAATGAAACTTTTCTGAGTCAGCTGTTTAAGACAATTATGGCGTTAGTTTAAATCATCAAAATCTAGAAATTTTACAGGTTTCAACTAAGTCATACCGTTTACCCTTTTTTGAGAAGAAATTGAATTTTCTCGGGTTTACAATTAATAATAATGAACCTATACAAACTCATATTTTGTTAAATTGTTTCTTTCCATGACTCTAGATTCGAAATCTTTTTATATGGTATAATATAATTTAAAATATTTAAATCTATTATATTTCTTGAAATTTGTTCTTATTCTATACTTCATCCTACGTACAAAGAATGCATCTATGCATATGAGCTCTGTCATAGTTTTCTCTATAAAAATGTATGGTACATAATCTCAGATAAAATGAAAACCATGAACATGAGTTATAGATGGTACACCAGGTTTTTTTTTTGATTTTTCTTTTAAAATGAGCTCCTGAAGTTGTTTTTGTGTTAGTTTCTTAAATGATACAAGGTGATCTAGACTAATTTTGACTTGCCTTGGAAAAAATTCTCCATTGGGCTTTTTCAGGCTTTATCTCTTCGTTTGAGATTCAATAAATTATTTTCTTCTAACTGAAAATACTTTTAACAATAGAACTGTTCAATATAAATAAAAACTTATATACTTCGATTATAAGAAGAAACTTTGCTTCAATTCATTTCAAAATCAAGAAAAAATTCAATGATTATTCCTATTTGTTGACTACAACCTTAATTTGTATGGATCGGCAAGTAACATTATGCAAAAACATAATTTCATGATTTTGCATTTCTTTGTTGTTCGATATTCTGCAGGTTACTGATGGTAGTAACAAATACGTGAATAACATGCAGGTTTTTAACATGTTTGACCCAAGTTTGACCAACTTTGACCCGCTAATGAATTAGTATGGGCCCAGTTGACTTTTCAAGGGATGAATAATTTTGGGTTGACTAAGACCACCCATCTACTTCAAGGCCTCAAATCGTACAGAGTTCATAGCTGGTTGACGATAAAGTCGACTACGGATAAAAGTTATGGCACGAAGTTAACGATGTTGTCGTTGTAAGTCGATCAGGGTTTTTTCTACGAAAATGACCCTAGGCTATATATAAACCTAGTTTCACGTACCAAATGAACCCTAACCAACACTCCATTTAGCTTCAAACCCTAGAAAATTCCCTGAGGGCCGTGGACTCTTTGGGTTGTTTCGACCAGTTTCGGGCCAATAGGGTTTAGCCATCAGGAGGCGTTCCGACCACCTTCTTGATGCATGCGCCACCGGTGGGAGCGCCACCACCGGCGACCTTGGCGTGAAATTTCGCGGCGCAGAATCATTGCCGGTGGCGCGGATGGGTGACGTGCCGTGGCGGCCTACCTTGGTCGGCCGGTTTATTGTTCAGAGCCTGTTCAAGCCTATACCTCCCCTCCCCATTTGCCGACCCTCTTTGAACTCATTCGGTGGTCCTTTTCGCGATTCTCACGGTGAAAGAATGAATAAAAAGGATGTTTGGCGTGATTGGATCGCGGTTTTCCGACCACCCACCGGTTTACGAACAAGGTAGAATGTTCGCATTATTCGCCGCGGTCTCTTGAAGCTTCCGTTGATATAAAGTTTGTAGAATTTTGAAGTTGTTTGGTTGGTTTCCATTTTGGTCATTTAGGGTAGTACGAAAGGTTGGACAGTGCGGGCTTTTAATTGGTCAAATTAGGCAAAATTTAAGATGGATTAGTGAAATTGAATATTTTATGATTTATTGGAGGTTGATTTTGAAGAGTGGCTTAGGGTGGCTGATTTTGAGTCAAGATTACATAGGAACACCTTGTATATTGGACATATCGAGTTGAATTTAGATGATTTCATAGTTCTAAAAAATTATTCTAGACATTTACAGGGCATCCACGATGTCTTTAGTTTGAATTATTGAAACTGGTGGTATTTTGTTGCTACTACAGGCACTCACGCTTGAGCTTGGAAGCGATCTTTACGGGAAACGGTAGGCATATACAGTCGGTGTGATGGTTATATGTTTCAAATCATGAGGTATTATTATGATATAATTGTGATTAATTATTTTATATATAACATATACTTTACTATATATATATATATATATATATATATATATATATATATATATATATATATATATATAGTATATATATATATATATTGTTGATTCGAATGGATTTAGTTAATAATAAATATAATTATCAATTTTATATAAACAAGTTATCTGTTTCATAACAAATTTTGTCAACATTTTTAAATATTTGGACGACTCTGCAGTTCATGGATAAATTTGTGGTATTTAAATATTTTGGTACATGGATCGAGTTTTAAACCACTTTGAAAATTTATTGATTTAAGAAGTAGTTGGATTTTGAGTTTTTATGATTTTAAGCATGTAAATATTTTTAAAGTTTTATGTGTAAAATTGGTTATAGTGAATCTTTTTCATAAAGTGTTTCTCGTTTGACATGAATGATGAATTCAGAATTCGTATTATATTTGGTCAGGATGTTAAATTAATTTATAAATTCTGATTTACATAATACGAGTATAGTTGAAGAGTATATGAACAAGAGATCACATGTTGTGGTTGTTATAATTGATGTACTATGGTACTGGGAGTTCGATTTAGTATTTTTATATTCTGATTTTGGGTTTTACATGGTCTTTCGTGAGTTGGTTTATCACTTGGTTATATATAACCTTCCACTGTTTAGTGAGGTGAGGTTTAAATAGTTCAATATTATTAATATTACCCGACACCTTTGAGGTTTGAGAGGTAAATGAGGTGTGAGACCTCCACGGTTTATGATGGATATATGGTATGGTATTGATTTGGTAAAAGTTATAACCATTTCTAATAATTATGGTTGTTGTATTTTTCTATGATTATTTTATGACACTTGATGTTTATATATTTATGCTCAATTTTATGTTGAATAAATTCAGGTTTATAATTTTCTTATATATTTAGTTAAAGTTTGAGCATGATTTCATATTGTTGAAGCAGTTATCGTTGGATTTGTAAATGATTTAAAGGGGGAACAAAAAAGTGGGCGTGAGATCTTGAGATAAGAATTTCAAAAATAAACAGTATTTTCCTTATGAATTATACCACTCTTGAGATTTATTATCTCATTTTTGACCTATTTAATCAGTTCCTGCAGATACAAACAGTGTAGAACTACCAGCCGGCTGCTCTTATCTTCTACTGACAGATTACTTGATTATTATCTTATCTATCATCTTTATTGGACTTATTTATTCTTTTCATTTGTATCCTAAATTGACCACTCTTAGAATGCTTTCGATCTTAGTATTGAGCTCTTGAGTCTTTATTATGTGTGTTTTGTGTTTTGTGGCCTACAGTAGATAGGGTGGGTTAACGTTGAGTTGTTGTGGATCTTTTTATATACTGTATTTGAGATTATTATAATGCATGTGTTATTTACTTTCTTTTTCTTAAGTGGGTTTCATGTGGCGGATCTTCCTAGGGATTATAAATTGCACTTCATTAGGTGCAGAGTTTTGGAATCCTAGGAACATCAAGATTAAGATGTAATCAAGTATGAATCGGAGGTGTTGGTATTAAGGAGTGAGATTTGCCTTACTACATTATCGAATCTTTGGTTCATTCAAATTAGCTACAAATTAATTGTCTTGGTATGGGAGATATTATGGTCAGTTATCTTCAAGCGCTGCAGCTCTTTCAGCCTTTACTTAAAGCTTATAGTCTTTTTGTTATAATCCCAGGGTTATTCTGTTGGTTTTTTTCCCTATTTGTAAGTAAAAAATTGAGCTTGTTCGATATAATACCCTTTTGTTGAATGTATGATTAACTTTTCCTTCATTGTCTTCTTTTGCTGTTGTGGGTCTGTGGTGTGTATGCAGACCAATGTGTGTGAGATAAAGTCTTCTTTTGTGAAAATAATAAAATTAAAGGATTCCCTCTTTTCTCTCATTCACTTAATTATCAATTGAAAGGAAAACTAATTTATTTTTGATCGTGTTTTCATTAGATCTCATTCTACTCCAGTAGCGGATCTCCTTCGCGCTTTAGCGGCTACGTATCGTATCTTGTACGGTGACTCAGGAACGCTCTTCGCCAGAAAACCGCGAATTCGAAACTGAAGGCGATCTGCCCGTTGGCAACCTCGTAATAAGCGGCGGCGCCGCAGCGCCGTGCGGCGCCTCCTTCCTCCAGCGACTTGCGGAATCCGTCGCCGGAGCGTGAAGTGCGTGTGACGGCGTGGCTCCTTCGTGACGGGACTCCATCTGGTCGTCCGGCGCCGTCTTCTTCCCAACCTCGGATCCACCGGAAACCTCCTCTCGTGCGCCTTTGCCCATTTGCCTCGCGCCCTCCCTCGATGCGTCTTCTCTACGCCGGTTTGGGTCTAACTGCTGTCTCTGATTTCCATATGATGATTTCAAGTTTCCACAGTGAGTGATTTCAAGCTCCACGGTAGTGGTCGCCCCTCTATTAGGGCTCTCTTCGACTCAGCGTGATTGATCTCGATTAAATTGGATATGGCAAGCTAAAAATTCTATTTTTGCCACCTCCTGCAGGATCTCCTACTATCACCTTAGAAAATTGATTGAGTGAGAATTATCTCTCATCTAGTCATTTCTATGAGACTTGGTTTCATGGAGACAGTTATGAGGATCATCTTTCTTTTTCTTTTAAAATGATACAGAGATTGTTTTGTGTTGTTTAACTTAGTGATGGGTGAGTCTAAGTGATTTTGACTTGCTGAAATTTTTTTTTCACTTGGACTGGTCTTTATCTTCGTTCGATTCAACCAAATTATTTTTTCTTCACGAAATACTTTTAACAATAAGAACATTTCAATATAAATAAAAACTTATATACTTTTCTGATTATAATAAGAAAACTGCTTCAATTTCATTCAAAATCAAGAAAAAAAAAATTCAATAGTTATTTCCCACTGATTGTTGAGCTAGAAATTTTATTAATTTGGGAGATTCTATCTGAATCTGCTGTGTATTTATCTACTTCTGTTCATGATTTGTATTTGTTGATTGTATGATATGTTACAGGTCTTGGATTGGCTGATATGGATCTGAGGTGTTGATCAGCAAGAGTGGATTACCTTTTCACAGTATCCAAGATGTTTGGTTCATTGCAGGTGGCATATCAAGTGGTGTCTTGGTGTTATGAGATATTAGTCAGTTATCTTCAATGTGCTATGGCCTCTTTCTACAGCCCTTTACTTAAAAAGAAACTTTTAGTCTTTGGTACTCAATACCGGTGTTCGTTGGTTTTTTTCCTATTTTGTGGTAAGTGAGCTTGTTCTTGATATAACACCCTTTGACTTTTAGAAACACCTACTATAGCAGACCTCATCCCAAGATGTCGTTAACAATGGGTCTTGAAATGTTTCTGCTATATTTTGGATTTCGAGTACACTGTGCTTCAACGTATCAATTTAATTAAAAATCAGTTGGTTTTGCAATGTCTAAATGGGTGACTTGTTTTGTCAATTGAACAGGTCAAATTGTTGAGTTGTTTCCTTTGGTGGTTTCTGTCATCTGAAAAATGTTGGATGTGTCTATACTTCTCAATAACCACGTTCACTGGCAGAAGTGGAAGATTCTCCCTGAGTTGAGCGCTACCATCAAGTAGCATTTGGTTGAAAGACCCTTGCTTGGATAACAGGAATCATTTAGTTATGTATCATTCTCTTTTAGGAGTGATTTACATTTCTGTTGGGCTTTTACTAGTTTCTGCTTGAATTATATTATCTCTGAAAAAAAATGACCATAACTTACGATGCCATTATATATATTTGTTGAACAATAAATCGGAGTTCTTGAAATATTTTATTATTACTTTGTTAATAATTGATATATAGGAGGATTTGAAATGATAGAAGGACCTGACTTGAAATAGGAGCATTTGCATTTAAAAAACTATTAATAAATTTTCTTGACAGTAGATTGAAAACAAGAGGCATATATCTGCAATTAAGCTGAGTCAGTAGAAGCCTATTCTCTATTTTTGTCACCTCCATATATAACATAGAATATTGGCTATTCTTCATGAGAGGCTGTACATGCCTTGAATGCAATATAAAAAAAAAAAAAAGCTCCCTTTTGGGTTATTATGGCAAAAATTCATTTGTCTATGACATTTAGAATGTGAAACAGTATAATAGAGAAAAGAAAAAAGATAATGTATCTGCTAGACTATGCACTTGAGGATATTAATCATCTTTAAACATGGTTGTGTTTTACCATGCTTCAATAAGACTACAACAACGAGTTTAGAGTGTAAAAACAGTGGAGGCTAAAGAACCATTGGGGTTGTTTGAAGATTTGGTGTTAAAACGAGCAAACCTGCTTTATTTTTCATTCAAGTGGGTGGTGGCAAAGTGCTCATCTTTTTGGTTTGTTATTTTCCTGTAGATCACTTTCTTCGAATATGCTAGCAGCGAGGCGCTCATTTATTCTAATGTCGAAACTTGACTAAGTGTGGATTGGGGGCTGTACTGGGCAGTAAGCTACTGAGGGCAAAATGTCGCGGGGGCAATCTCTGGCGTCGCGGGATGGCGAATCTGTGAGGTTGAGGATTCGCCATGGAAGACATCTTGAATCCTGACTTCATAGTTAAACCGGCCCAGCTCACGTTTTTGTGAACTCCACGGCATCCGCCTTTTGCGCCTTTTTTTCTTGAGACTCACTCTTTGGGAACTGATGACGATCTACTCACGTTACTCTATCTTCTCGCGCATTCTTGTATTTACTGTGTGCCTTAAATGTTTGTCGAATAGATGAATTTTGAGAGTCTGTGGGCCAGTCTTGAGAAGCGATCTTCACCCAGCTGGAGTATGTTCCTGAGACATGTTGTATTACAGGTCTCGGATCTCAGTTATGTTCTCTCTGCTAGGGCAGCAGGAAGCGTTGTATCTTCTGTTGTGAGCCTCTTTTCTTGGTTTACTCACCTCGCGGCAGACTTTATGATGGATTGAGATTTGGGTAAGCTTTGAGTTACGAGGAGGATGGGGACAGGTCCAGTTTGGGATGGTGGCGATGATCTTTGGATTAACCACAAACGTTATTGTTTGGTGGGAAGTTCCTTCTTGAGTAAAAAGCGAACACACGACCATGTCGTGGGTGGTTAATCTGGAGACTGACGAGGATTCATCGTGAGAGATATATTCTATCAGCGGATCTTGTTTGCAATTCTTTGTTCTATGGACATGTGGGGTTTGGATGAGCCATGGGACTGATGTTTTCATACGGTTTTGCATATTAAACACGGAGACATACGGGCTACAATTCCATTAAATCACTTGCTATTTGATCATAAGTGTAGAATTGACCGGATATATGTCGAAAGAATGGGAAGTTTTATTGAGATAAGTTGAGAACTGTATCTTATTATCATGTTAACAACGATGAGTTCGGATGTCTTATATTAGAATAGGGTAAAGGATTAAATGTTGAGACTACCTTTGCCTTTCGCTGGAAGAAAATAAAACGAATCACGAGGTTATTAAATACGTTCGTTTCAATATGAGCCAATTTAGGGTTTTTTATTTACTGTGTTTTGATTGGTCAGCACATCGTTTCACGTCCAAGACTCTTTGGAATCTAGCGAAGGATTAAGCAGAATGGGAGCATGGTTAAGAAGCCACCTGTGAGAAGAACTAATGCTCAAGTGGTAGATAAGTAGTTTTGCGATGAAGGCAAGGTATGTAAAACTGAGTGGCTGCATGAGAACATGTTTGAGTGCATCATCCAAGTGTAATTAATCGGGAGTAGTTAAGTGAATACTCTCTGCTGTTAATTCACAACAGACAATAACAGAATATGGCGGTTTTGATTCGGGGAATTAAGAAGCATAAGAGGCAAGCGGTGGGGGTGATTTACCGTTTGATGGTGGTGTAAGGTCCTCTGCTTTGGCAAAAGGGATGAGCCATAATTGGCTTATTTGCTTACACGTGATTCTGGATACAACAGCTCTGAAAATCCACGATAACTGGCGAGGTCGATGATGGAGGATACCACCGGCCAATGAGATTACGTGGTTGGGAATTGCCGAGGTTTGAGCCTTCGCGCGGTTCAATTAAAATCTTACGTGAGATCAGAGTGTGATCTCGGCTCGCCAAGCTTATTTTTCTCCTTAAGCGTTGAAGTGAATGATGAGAAAATTGAAACAATTAGAACGAGTTGGTTTTGATGGAAAGTTTGTGGTTAATGGTGTGAGAGGTGGTAGGTCTAACTTTGCTGGAAGCGACCGGGTAAACGTAATTTCTTGAGTTTTAGAATAATTTCGTGATGTCAGTGCATGCCAAGACGAGTTGTGTGGAGATTGACATGTTTGTGGTTTCGAGCGTAATAGAAGGAGGTTTCTTGGAATCGCCGTGCTGCTTGTATGGCTAACTCTTCTTTACCTTGGTGTATCTTGATTTTAATGACCTATTGTCTCTTGAGATGGAATGGGTTCAGTTGAGCATCTAGCTGGCTTTAAAGGGCTTTTCAGGGCTTTGGCGATTGTGCACTTCTGGTGAAGTGTGGTCACTGCAGTTCAAGTGGGAGCGACAGTGGGATCACGCTGAGTTGAGGAAACGGTTGGATATGGCCTTTCATCGGTTTTCATGGTTCGCGGAATTTCGGGTTGTGCAGACTTACTGTTCACTTTGCAGTCACTCTTCGATCACTCCCGACTCTCACCACATTGGGCATCTCACCTGAGCAGGGAGTATACTCTATAGTTTAGTTTTGTTTATGGGTTGTGAACAGACTGATAATGAAGCAAGAAGAGGTGGTGGCGATAGATCAGTGATAAAGTCGATGAGAGGCTATCCTTGTGTTAGATCTCATGGCTAAATAGGGTGAAAGAATTTTGGAAGCGGTTTAGAAGCGAATAAAGTGTTCCAGGAAAACTAGTGGATTAGTGGAAGGCAGTTGTGCGGTGGGTGAGTTCTTTCGGGTTAGAAGAATTGGATAGTCTTTGGATTGAAAGTGTCTTGCAGGAAACAACGGGAAGATTTCTGGTGGAGGGGGCAAGCGATACTCTCTTTGTTACACGCTTCTTGAAGCCAGCCATAATCAGTTCGGAAGTTTGTATGATGCGGATAGTGACGGGTTTCGGATGAGAGGTCTGAAATCACGGAGCATATTTTGGAAGGCCTTTTTGCACAGTGTAGAAGTTTATGGTGAGCTGTAGTTCAGTAACTAAGTGGAGGAGAATAGTGGTCTAGATAGCTCGGTTTTGTTAGAAGAATTTACTAGAAGACTCTGAGATGCTTCGGATCACTCAAGTCCGGATAGCTGAACCCAGTTTTTATCGACATTTTGGAACTTAACCCAAATGAAAATTGGCTGCCACGAGTTGGTTGAAAACTTATCTTTTCCTTCTAATACGGGTGATACTTTGTTGTTTAATTCTAAATTTGATCACAATCCAAGAAAAGACCTTAGACACATTCTCTCTTTGCGTGATTTTGAAGTGTTATAAGATCTTGTGATATTATGAAACTATTTTGTCTCATATTATCTCTATTTTCCCAGTCGCCTTTATAGGTCTCTAATGCGCGATGTTATGATTGCTTGCGAGGATTCGACTATATGAATCGTGACGGAGGCAATGTAGAGTAGCATTTGCGAGCGGATATTAGTAAGGCACATGATGCAGTAGATTGAGTTTTACCCCATATACTCTGGGTTTTGGGGTTTATGACGGTGGATTAAGTGGATTATGATGTGTGCTGTATGTCGTTTAATTAATACGTGCTTATGAACGGATTTGGTAGGTCCTATCTGTTCCTAAATGAGGTTTGCGTCCAAGGTTGTCCTCTTTCTCCATATCTTCTTTTTATTATTTGTGCGGAGGGGTTGTCGACTTTGCTGTCGGTGATCTTAGTTTGATCAATAGCGATAAGGTATCAAAGTGATTGCATTATATCCGCCTTTCTTGATAGTTCCTTCTTATTTTAAAGTGCGGAGAAACTAAGTGATCCATCAGTTCTTAAATTGTATGTGAAGTGCTAACCGAGGCTGATAATTTCAAATCGGTATCATGTTTTCTTCTAGCATTGCGACGATGCGATAGTGTTATCGGTGTCTTTGGGGAGTTACGATGTTGTGTGGGTAGGTGCCCGATCACGCCTTGTTGTTGATGATTGGCATTTTACTTAACACATGAAGACACAATTTGGAAGAGATTCGGTGGAGAAACAAGTTACTTTCTGGCGGACAAAGGTTATTATTAATTAAATCGGTTGCTGGGCCAATCGACCATATAAATATGAAATTAATGTTTCTTTTACTTTGTCTCGGTTTGTGATGAATTCATAAAATGAATTGATTTTGGTAAGGGTTCGAGTTGAGATAGGAAAGGTTGAATGGCAAGTTGGGCTGAACTATGTTAGTGTAAGGAGTGTTAGGCGGCATGAGTTTATGTGATTTCTGATGCGCAGCTACATTGGAAAAGGTGGAACTGTTACCAACTTGACACTTTGGTAGCTCGTTTGTTCAAGGCTGAATGTTTTACTCATGAATCTATCTCTAGTATCGGCTGAGTAATCCGAGTTTTTGTTTGGCGAAGTGTTTGGGTCTGTGAAAGAAGTTGATAATGAGACCTTTCGTGGAGAGTGGGGATAGTAAATCATTTATCGTATGGAGGATGCTGGGTTCGTGATTTGCTTAGTTTTAGGGTCAGAACCAATCCGGCTTCTGGCCTTAAAAACTTAAAGGTTTCAAATGCGTTATTAGATCTGGAGAGGATGGGATTCGGATCTGGTTCCTCTATCTTTAGAATAATGTTTCTCTGGCTGTTGTTCCATTCCCATTGATTCGTCTCGGACCTCTTACTCGGCAGTGTGGCGTATTCCAAATAATGGTTTATATCTGGTAGAGTCATCTCTTTTCTTAGAAGTATTGTGGGTAGCCTGCAAATCAGATCTAGGTTATATATCTCTGGATTGGAAGAAGTTGTTGAAATGTTTCTTCCACAAATAATTTCCTTTTATAAGTCTTTATAATAGTTGCATTCTGTTTGGTTAATTTGCTTCCCGGATAAAAGTCTGGGTATAACATTTGACGTATTTAATGAATGAGAATAGAACGTCTTGGCATCTATTCTATGATTGCCCATAAACATATATTGTTGATTCTTTATAGTGACTAAGCAGACATTGACCATAGATGAATTTCTGTTGGTTCGCACAAAGTTGATTGATGATCTTGATCTGATGTAATGTGTTGGTAGCAGCGATCTTATGATGTGTGAACATGAAACCCCAGGCTTTAGGAGAATAACACTTGCGGACAGTGAAGCGAATTGGGTGGGGTATGTGTTTCTCGAGTTGGTGCCGAGCCCATGACATCTTCTCTATTTGTTGACGTGCTTCATGGACCTCAACTTCACGGTCATTTAGGAGGCCATTAGATACAATGCGGATCTTAGCTTTGTTTCATGATCTCGGCTATAGGTTTGGTATATGTTGATCTACGAAGGAATGATGGCCGATTTGTCATGATGTTCTGGATGCCGTCTCACTGTGGCGTGTCAAAAGCTAAAGCATTAACTCATGAGGCTATGGGCTTTATCTTTGAAGTTGGTTTGATGGAGGTTTGAAAGCAGTTCACTTTGTTAATTGTTAACAGGTTGTCTTCACACTCTTTTTGACATTGAATATGGCTTTTATTTTGGACCCAGTGCGTATCTTATGAGGCTAAATAGTAAGTACTCTATTAGGTTTCAGCAAAGAAATGACAAACAAGTGCCTCTATCTTCTAGCTAGACATGTTTTGTTTCAATGCTAGTCTCTCTGAGTCTTTGTCAGCCCCTTCTTAGTTGGAGGGAGGTGATTCTTCGATTGTTATCGCTCTATTTAATAAGATTCTTGTACCTTATCAAAAAAAAAAAAAGTGGGCATTCTGGTCATCTTTCAAAATAGCCTGGCTCCATTTTTGAAGATTCTGATTGTATCGATCAGCCCAGCAAATCTTGCATTCCCTACTTTTCTGCCTCCTGTTGTATCGAACAAGATGTGGCCTTGTTCTGATTATTAGATGCTATTACTTTCCATCTTTTTAGGCATAAGTAGATGGAAAAGGTTCTGGTGAAGACTATTATTGAAACAAGTTGGGGGAGTGGAGGGAGGTGATGAGTGTGATACTGGCTAAAAGCTGTCCTTTTATTATAATTTATTGCATTGGTGGTTTTGTTTGGTTTCACACCACTGCCTCTCTTAGATTCTTGCAGATAATGAAGGTGAGACCAACTGACCCTGCCTCATGGGAGGCAGATCTAGTTTGATTAAGTACTTTGCATTCATTTCATTCCAGCATGTGTGTATGTATGTATGCGTGTCAAAGTGTGTTTATGTGCATGTGTATATGCTGTGTAACAAGAGTATGTTTATGTGCATGTGTGTGTAAATTAAAAAAATTGGGTGATAATTTCTAATTGCCGTGAAATATGAGTTCTGTTAAAAAATAGCTTATAATTTAATGTTTGATTAAATAAAATTTTATTTTGCTGGTTTGAAATTTTTTTTATTAATACTTTATATATATATTTTTATGTTATAAACATGTTTTAAAAATTATACCATAATATGTTTTTTAATTATTTGTTTATGTCTCTGATCAAAAAATAAGTGAATATAATACTTTTTATTTTGAGTATATCTTTTATATTTATATTATTATTTAAAATAAAATTAAATATTTGAAGAATTTCATAACATATCTTTTGATTATAATTATTTTGGGTCTTAGTTTTTGTTTTTAGGTCAGCATCCTGCGTAATAACTCTCTGTTTAAAAAAAAAAAACAGAACTTATGTAATATATCTTACCCAAAGTGTTTTTCATTTAAAATTTTTATATAATTTTAGATGAGACTAGGTGAACTTTTTGAGGTTCACCCTTAAAACACAATCTCCTAATTCTTATATTTCCCCAATCGATTATAAGGAAAACAAAATTTTATTTAATTGAATTGCACCATGAAATTGGATACTTTCTTTCTAATAAACTTCTCTTCTTTTTAAATCTTGATTTTATAATGAAAATTTGGATATTATTTTCTGCATTACAACGATCTGAAGTCAACTCATTGTCCAAACAAAACCTAGTGAGCTTTGGTTTCTTGGGAGATTTCCTTTTGCTTTGAATTCTGTAGTGTTGAGAGATCCAAACTTAGCCTTCCTATTTAGTAGGGTTGAAACTATAATGAGTCAAATCCTAAGTGTTAATGATTAGAGAATTTTTGTTGTGACCCTCAAATGTTTACTAAGAACATATTTCGAATGAAAATATGGATCTCTCGATTGCCTGGCTCAACCGACTTTTATGAAGGCCCGAAGATCTGTTGGAGTAAATATGAAGCTTTCTTGAGCATCTCGTTGAATATCCAGATTATGCAACATAGCCTGGACTTGAATTCGGGTGATCGTCGGTAAATGGCGATGTAATGTTGTATCGATATATGCCATATTCCATTGAATTATAAATGAAGAAGGGTTTCTTACTAAATTTTTGCATATGACTTTTAAAATTCATTGTGATGTTAGAATACTGACGCAATTTACCTGATGAAGATTCGTATCCGTGAGACCATTATATAAGGAGAATAATTAAAATTTAAATACAGGTATCACGAGTAAACTTGGAAACTTTAAAAGAACGAGAAAACCCATTTTAATAATGTAATAGCAGGCTAAAAACTCTCTCTATATTTATTTTTCATTTCAAGCTATATAATAACATCTAAAATATACTAATCTTATACCCAATTATCTTTATATTTTTCATTTATATTTGATTATCAGTGATGCCTCATAATAGATATGAGCATATCGTATCAGGAAGTATATATTGATGAAACTAAATCAGTTTTATTATAATATCTCATTTATATCTTAACTTATTATAATTTTAATTTTGTTTTTATATTTATACACATTCACTTTTTTTAAATTTTGTATGTGAATAAAAATGGAATTTTTCAAAAGTTGTAATATAACGTAATAATTGTGTGTAAGGCTCACCTAGGGGCGCGTTGTGTTCACCCATCAAACCTTCAATGAAGAAGTTTGTGAAATTAATGGCGACACTAACTTTCCTTATCATAGATTTTGTCAAATTATAGTAACGTGTTGATAATAAATGTTTGATACGATTATAATTCTCCAAATTAAATTTTATGTAATGAAATTACTTCTAAATATCAGTCTCAGTGTGCATGTATCTGTTTATTCAAAATATAACAATATTTGCGGGATGTTCCCAAATCCAAACTTTATACTAATATAAAAGCGAATGTTTATAATTCGTGACATATCAGTTGGCTTTTAAACCGACATTTCATAACGACTTATTAGACCAACGCGCGGTCAACATAAAGTTCAATCAAATCATTGATGATCCCGACTGGCGCTATCTGAGCTAAAAATTTTGAAAATATGTCCGAATGAATTGATTAAAAAACCAATGTAAATTTTAATATAATTTTCATGGATAAAAGTTTTTAAACCATATAACAAATGGAGATGTTTTCATGTGAACTTTAGATTGAACCGGTGGAGACGTGCAAAAATTACTTTAAACCTTTTCTCATTTCAATTCAAATGATTTCATATCAAATGTGATTATAAACAATTTTATATCAAATTTGATTCAAACACTTTCATATGGATAAAAAATCAAGCCCATTTCAAATATATTTTCTCGTTCATCAAATATCAAATGGTGCCCCGATACATGGAGACTTTCAATGAATAAGCTAATACGTTGTTCTTTTTCAAAATTGGTGAATAAATACTTTACACAATACCAAACATACCTCAACTGAAACCCTTCATATATAACATGGAAGCGGGGTTGATCGATAAATCGCACCAAGGAATGAGTCAACTAATATTCGGTGACAAGGGCGATGACTATCGACTATTCAGTTGTGAGTGCGAACTAACAAAGTCAAATAACCATTTCTAAGGTTGAAATTACCACATCATATCTCATTTGCTCATGACAAATAAATCAAAAGTACAATCATACAAGCTACTTTTTGATCAATGGATAAATAAATAATAAAGTCAAACTTTACTATATTAGTGCATATATATTGATTAAAATAATTTCACTCAAATGAAGTAAACAAACATTCTTTTAAAGATACACATTGTATCTTCGCTTTTACCTCAAAGGAAGCCCAACAAAGCTTTGAGAAAGAGCTAGCGTCAGGAAGAATTTACCTCATGATATTATTCTTAGGCAAAAGAGTATGTGTAATATGGCCCATTCTTAAACTCTGTTTTGTGGCATGTAACGGTCCGTGACTTTAACATCAGCGTAACTACAGTGGTCGTCGGGTGGCACCGTGCTGCTCGCAATGGAGAGTCTTGCTGTACGCGGGGTTCACTGATTTTGCAAACAACCCATGATGACTGGGCACGCTGGATTCATATCTGATTAAAATGGTAAAAATGAGCCCACGGGTACCACTGCGACTAAGCTCTCCACTTATAACCAAACATATAACTATATAGTTCAAGAGATTATTACATTACTCTTATTTTAACATATGTTAAGTATAAATTCTAACCATGTCTTTGCTATGACAGTGACACAAGTGACTTTCTTCTGGCGATAATGGGTCGCCTTCCGATCGCTCTGTGCGAAATGGTGATCCTGTGACAGGAAGTGATAAATATCGATAGAAGTAATTTCCTACATGGTTTACTCCCACCTAAATTTTATGCAACCTGTTGTCTGATCAAATATAAATGCAGACTACTCAGCGTGATCCATGGAAGGCTATGTACCGGGGCCTCCACGGACTCCTCACACTTGCTAAGCCATAATAGCAGAGTGACCGATATCAGGTGTGATTTTCCATAGTGGACAACCCTCAATATAAATAGTGGATTGACTTCAGATAATTTTATTTTGTCAGCGACCCTTCGATATGTGCTATCTTGGATTGGTGATAGGCGGTGTTCTGTATGGACAGCCCTCTAAGTCTCATATCGGCCCGGGTGACTCAATGATTGATGTGGATGACGCTATGGACAGCATTAATCTGATTGGGACTCGACGATGAATATTTTATATGGACATTCTTTGTTTGTGGACTGCACTCAGATGAAGACTGGCAATGGTGTGGGCTCTCAGAACAATTCCTATAGAAAACCTGCCTCATGCACTTGCTCCTGTTGTTTAGATTACCCGATTATAAGATGCAGAATTTTAAATTCAATATGAACATTCAATACTCATTCCTTTTTCTCTATTAACACCTGTTCGTAGCATAAAACATGTTATGCAATTGCCTTCAGCTACTTTAAAATTAGCTCCATGGGCTATAGTAGCAAACCTGACAATTCATTTGAATCTTTGGCCCAAACACCGCATTTTTACTCAATTATTACCGTATGCCTGTCGTAATGAGCGGTAAAACCCTCAGTTCCCATTCCCCGACATCAATGTATGAACCTCTCCCTGTCCCGGTTTAAACTTGCTGGGACAGATTTTATATTATTAGCTAAAACAAGCCTCGGAACGTTCCTAACCATTTACATGGCCTTCCAGACAAGATTAACGCTAGTAGGAAAAGATTCCTCTTGGTGTTGACATGAGACTCCATGGAAGTTGGTGCCACTTGTGTATAACATAGAACAGCATATTCTGTCAGTCGAAGGCCAGGTGGTCACTTGTCCGGCAGTCATCAAGGCTCTCTCTGCACCAAACATCAAACTAACCTCTGCATCCTCCCTTCTCTGCCAGTTTGGCTTTCAATTTGAGAGAAGATTGAATACTATTCAAGTTATTGTCTTATCTCTAAACTAACATAACTTCCCCAATTCTTGGCCATTCTTCTAGATTTTTTGACACTTGGCACTATCACAGCCGCCATTTCTAAATCATCACCTCTGCCTATTACAACACATGCCTGCCTTGAGTACATATGCATGTAGATATTTTTTATCGCATCACATGTCGTTTCTACTTTGGTATATCATTATTACACCAGCTTGATGCTAATTTCAACATACTCTCTCAGATCAGCGTGGTAGCTAGATTTGATGATGACGATTATGATGAAGTCCGTTTAGGTAATCATCGAGATCTATATAAAATTTTGGATTTTATGAAATAGCGTTTCTGTACTAAAATTGGAATTTTGGGTTGCATTCTACCCCACCAAGGAATTTCGTCAGTGTGTTTTTGTCACCTAACATACATACAGCGTCATCTACCATTCATATAACAGGTATCTGTTGATCTCGGCATCTTACTCACGGAAGGCTGCCTGCGCAATGTTTCAGTGTGACCACCATTGTGTTCATACGTACCATTGCGCTACCACCAGATGGTAATGCAAAGTGAAGTCATAATCCTCTAGGAGCTCTATCCATCTGGTTGCCTGTATTTGGTCTCATTTACATTAATAATACTTCGGGCTTTATGGTGCGGTACACCTCGAACTCTTAACATACTTGCTACAGTAGTGGCGCCAAATCTTGGCCGAAGGCTAGGCCATGGCTCATGTGCCGTGTGTGGGGTGGTGCATCATGGATTGTATCAGTAATGGAGACATAGCTCTTACCTCTGGATTGCATAAAACACATCCCGGTCCGACCACCTGAGCATCCTGTTATGTGGCCTGCACACCCATTGTCCCACATGGGACTATCAGATGGCCCGACAGTCTCCTCAACAGCTCTTGGAATGTCTCGCCGATGCCCGGGTAATGACCTCCCCAGGGTTGATCTTGTCTGTGGAGTCTTTGCCTGTAGGAGAATCACCAGTGAATCTCACCTGGGACACCCGAGTCATCAAAGCTGCATCGGGGTGACTTGACCTGGGTACCTGCAGGTCCAGGCGGCACGTCTGACTGCGGTGTCCCAGTCTCTGTTGGCGCAAGGCGCTTCTTGAACTTGGCGCATTACCTGGCCCGGTGGTCTGCGAACAGCGCCAACACGGTCCCTCTAGTGACACCATGCTCAGCTCGTGCGGGTAGATAAATGTCATCCGGGGCTCAAACAGGCCGATCTCTGTCAGTTCTGGAATACACATCTGAAGGTCAATGAATGTCGGCGGCGCTTCGTCGATTCAAAGCATCCTTTATAGCTCAAGTGCCCATAAAATCTGCGCGTTGCCAAGGGATGTTTTGTGTCTCCACGAACCTAACCTGTGCGTGGTAACGGTGTGTAAAGTTTACATCTTGAGAACTCTTTCCTCCTGACTTATCAAACAAATCATCGATCCTCGATGGCGGTAGATTCTTGATACTTAACTCCTAATTATAAGTAGTCGTCAATACCTGTTCGAAGATTATCTTTTTTCTTCTTCGCAAATAGAGGCAGGGCGCCCATGGTTCATGGCTTTGGATACAGTTCTATGACTCAGCCCGGTGCCATCTGTCACGAATCTTAGAATAGGCGAAGTACTGGGTGTATTCGAACAAACCCTACAACCCTCTGCGGAAGCAATCCGAGTGGCTGTCAGAAAAAACATTCTCATGCTACTTGGGCTTCTAGAGGTAGATCTAAGTCAGGATGTCTCACCTGGTCCTCCAGATGAGCTTGCTGTGACATACTTGTCACCAGCGGCGGTCTGTGCACATACTCCAGTGCCGGTAGTTACCTATAACGTGACGGGATTCTATGACGACCAGTGTGCTGCTTAAGCCTGTAAGTGCCTGCACTCCCGACTTCTGTGAACAGTAAAAATCTCTAGTGACATATCATTTGATGGGACCCCATATTCAAATTCTTGTACTTTTATGTTTACATTTTCAAAAATGGTAACGACGGTATTTCTTACAAAGAGCCTCCAAATGCTGTTTCACAAAATTACATACCACATGCATCATCATGCTCCCATGTATATACCTAAATTAGTATTTCCTTACATAATGTGTCTGTTAATGTGTGCGGTTCCCAAGTGGAAGATCCTAATCTGCTTCTACTAAATGTGGGATGGCCTTACACAGTAGTTTTAAAACCTGAAATAATAACTGATAAAGCGAGCTCCTGATGGTGTCTTTTTATATAAATGTTTTCTTTTGGGAAAACAGCCTCTCAAAAAAAAACACATAAAGCTCTCTTTCTGGTATTTCGAAGCCTTGCTTGCCAACACTTTAACTTTGCTTTTCTTCTGGGTTTCAAAAACTTTCTCTGATCTGCTCTGTGGCACTAGAGGCGTTTATGAACTTTCTAAATCTTTATTATTTTAAAAGTTTATAAACATTTTTATAAATCAGAACACAGGCTCAACATGCTAAAATAAAAATAGACTGGGCTCATGTGGCATTTCTTCGTCTTACAGGAGACTGGGCTCATTTGCTCTGTTTTATTTGAAATAAGCAGGAGCAGAACTCAATCGTTTATACAAAATATACGGGCAGATAGTGTGCACCGATGGATGATTTTTCTTGTCATGACCGGCATCAGCATAAATCGTAACCACTAGAGGCCTTTCACCTTGTACCCTAGTGAACGAGGCACGAGAAACATCTCAGTTTTGATGTTTGGACACGGAATCCATCACCCTGGAGTGGAAGACTGGGCACACTTCCTCCACCTTTTAGGTAAATATGGATGAGCAGATTGACCTCGGCCTCCGTCACCATATGTAATTTGGATTAGCATTGTCACATGCTCTAATAGATGCCGGTCTCAACAAATGCCATGGTGTATTACAAGTTCTTGACAAACAAATCATCATGAATGATATCTAACACACCACTGATCCCATTGTGAACCCTCTGAGGCGGGCAACGCCTGCCATTGGTTTTGGATCAGCATGTTTTTGAAATATTCTCACGCTGCTCTTGAAATATCTGGTTTTACAGCTGTGTTGCTTTATTTCTTTGCTTTGAAACATGGTTAATAATTCAAAACCATTGTTTGATTTAAATAGTTTATAATTACGAAAACCATTTGCTAACTATAAATTCATTGTACTTTTTTAAAAATGGTTTGAAAATAAAACCATTTGCCTTTAAGTATGGTTTACAATCTGAAACTCATTAAATACCAGTGTAAACAGTTTATAATAATAATACACTATTTGAGAAAAATAGGTTTAGAACCTCACATTTCAACACACTAAAGCTTGAGCCTTGATTCACCGTTTCCCTCCTTTGCTTTGGCCCCATTTCAGACCTATGATACTGAGAGAACACCGTGTCTTTATGTACTAACGTATAACGCGTGCTTCTTGCACTTGTTCCACCTGACAGACTATCTCGCGCTGAGCGAAATGCCTTCACGTTTCATGAGTTCCAATGTTGAACTCTCTTGAAATCATTTATTAGGTTCCTATACGATTGTGACCTTGAATTTGGGCTTAAAATATCAGAAAATACAACAATCTAGGCATTTTGGGCCTTCTGTGCGTTACCCTTTCGATCGAGCATTGGTATCGTTTGATTCTCGATGGCGACTGCGTGCCGCTAATAAATCGCCGAACCAATTGGCCTGATTGGGTGTCTGAATCACTTGTTTTGTGCGTTTTATGTGAATTTATGAAGTACTTCTTTTTCCTTCTTGACTGTTTCTCTAATACGGTAACTTCTGCCTTCTATGGCGCCTCAAAGTCAACTTTGTTAGATTACAGCGTAACTATCATAACACTTATAGCCGGTTTTGAACCTCTCTCCATCTGACGAAATCTTGAATTAACGGATCTGCGATTCTAATATAGGTAATATATCGTATATGATTGATTCCATATTAACATTGTTATTTTATAAGCTGAGTTTCCCATAACTCAAATCTAGGGTTTTGGTGTCTCTTGCAAACCCTGAAGGAACTAATCTCCCAAAGTATTGGATCAAAGTGCCAGCGTTTAGATTAAGAAGCCTTATGTAGTTTGATGCTTCTCCACTTCTTCTCTTCTTCCTCATTTAACACTCATTTTCTCCTTCTCTCTCCTCTACTATATAGGTTACTTACTAAGCCAAATGGAGCTCTGTCTGTTGGTTTGTCTTAACCTATTGCTCTCATATTTCTCATTAATTAAGTCATATTATTCACCAGCCTCTATCACACACTTTTGTTATTTTTCTACGCTGTCTTTGATTATGCCTTGTATCCCATTTATGTTTTCAGTGCAGCTTTTACCTTGCTCTAGTACAGCAATTTCGAGTTATAATTTATCATTTCATATTTTCATCCCCCTTCTGTAATGCAACTCCCAAATATTCTGATGGCGTGAACATATCGCCCTACAGTTATGCTAATACACTTCAGGTGAGTGATTGCAAATCTCCCCATGGTGATCTTGATAATTCAATAAGCAAAAGAGAAATTCTGTATTCGGAAGAAATATATTGATTGCGTGGCTTATCCTGACCTCAAATCCCCAGTAGTTACCTCATATATGATTATTTTCACTGGACTTCTTTGAAGATTACTTTACTCCTGACACCTATTCCTTAAATCTACTATCTCATGGGTGGTGTTTTACCTCTTAGTCAGTTATCTCCTTCAAATGTCTTGGTTACTTCTCTCAAAATGTGAAGAAAAGAGATGGATGTATTTATGCCATCATTACATGGAATATGTGGATCTTCCAATGCTACAGGGTAGCTTTAACTGTAGCTCTCTTTTTGCCCACTTTTTCACAATCTCTAGGGTCTTATATATCTCTAGGTTCTAAGCTTGTACCAACTAAGGTCTCAAAACACCTTTCAGAAAATCTTCAAAAAGACTGATCACCTATCTATCAAATTTTAAAATTCTAAATGGTTGTATAGCATAACTTGCATACATCTCTTGCTATCTTTAAGTTATCACGAACATTGTTTTCTCACACCTAGAGTGTACAATTGAAGGGACTGGTCTTACGTGCACTGACCTCATCCCGGCCACGGCTGGAGTCCACACATTTCCACCACCCTTCTGATGCCACCTGACCTGTTGATCACATCTTTGGCTGATCTCAGTGGGATGTTGTGGCGAACTCATCTGGTGCCACCCAAATAGGTGTCCCGATCCCTTGAATTCCATCATCACCATAAAGATGGAAGCTATATCCTCTAATGTACGAATAATCCTCTTTTGTTCGTCTAAGGATGAATGTTGGCTTGTGTGAAATACTAGCGTACCTAAAGCGTTACAATGGAAGGCATAGCTGGATTGTGAATGGGGTCTAGATAAGGCTATCAAAGCGGAACAATGAGTCTCACTATCTGATACATACAATTGGGCTGACTTTTTCTAAAGAATCTTCAGCATCTTGCTGGAAAATAATGTTGACTGTCGATCTACTATCACCCATATAGCATATAATTGCCACTCTAAGTCAGTGGGACTGTCAAAATCATCAGTGATCTTCTTCCATTTATCTGGAATGCGAAGTGCTTGTATCTTCCAGCGGGCCTAAATCTCTGCCTTCTTGTATAGTGACAGTTGTTTCACAAGCAAAAACTTCATGATCCTTTGTCCCTTGTTCATTGATGTGTTCTTTCAAAGTCCACATTTATCTGTTTCACGGATGTCTAGCATCTGCTTGGATAGATGTTCTTGCTCTATAATGTCTCTCTTATTTCGCCATACTGCGGCTTTACATATTCTACGTCCTTTACTATCATGCGTCTTATCTAATTGACTAACGTTTTCATTTTCCTATCTTTCCTTAGCTTAATCATCTGTGGATCACGTTTGCTGGAGATGGTCACCTGGCGGAAGAGAATCTGCATGAAACGCGTATTCAATAAGGCTCAGTCGCCAACCTCAATATCACCCCTAAGCTCTTGGTCACTGATATTAGTGGAAGATAACACAAATCTATGAAAAGAACTCATTGCTGAAACAACTACAGCGTGAAGACATGGATGGGTATAATTAGTGTGTTTGGTCTTGATGGCTCCGACATACCTTTTTGTAAGGACACTCTTTTTGGATTTGAAAATATGTTTGAAGCCTCTTTGTGGATTTAAGAGATCTGCAGACTTCTATCTCAGTGATGTCATATGTTTTTACGGGTTGCAACATTATTATAAACTCAGTTGATGTGATTATTATCTATTTGTTTTATTGTGGGCGCGTGATGCTTTATATCTGATCATCCATTTAGCCAGACATGGGTGTCTGCATCAAATCTAGGCCAGTACCATATTGGTGAAACAAAGCTGGGCAGTCTGATCTATCTGTTGAGCTCCCCTCAGAAACTCTGACTGACGGCGTCACCACCCCGATCATCGTGACAGCATTCCTTGTCGAGCTGAGTTGAGTCAGGGCTACTATCTTGGAGAACCCTCGACAAACTTCTGTAATACCTTCTAAACCAGGGGAAGCAGACCTGACTTGTCTTTGGGTGGTTCCAATTTACCGACTTCTTTGCAGGATCCATCTGCCCTCGGTTGAGATCGCATGACCTAGGGATACCGCATACAGTGACAAAAATGACACTTGCTCTAAAGTTGGCATATAGCGTGGCATCCTCCAACAGTGTTTGCGCTGCGTCCTGGTGCTCGTGTTCCTCGACTGCGAATACACGGATCTCGCGCGATGTAAAAACGATGATATTGAATCGTTGCGCGAATGCCGGTTCATCAAATCGTGCGTTCCCAGGGCATTAGTCAAACCAACGGCATCACGAAACTCTCTGTAATGCGCGTGGCGTGTCACGGATAGCTGGGGTGCGTCTCCTCCGCACCCTCAGCGTGCGGACCTCAAGTCTATCTTGGAATTATGCTGAGGCCCTTGGGTTGATCGACAGCTCTTCGTCCTAGGGAGTGAGCTAAGTTCACGATGGTAACTTTGTTCAATTGCACCTTAATCTACTCCCAGCCATGACTCCCATCTTTGCTTTCTCATGAATTTGGGCCGCCAGGGATCATCGGGGTGTGAATGATCGCCACCGGTAATTCTTCTACTGTTTTGGCAGGCCTTAAAACCCACCGACTCTCGAGAGCCATCACATGGGAGGAGAGATATGATGGGCTCCAGTCCACAGGATCGATAATGGTGAACTCCACCTCTTAGACGTCATGAATCATGTAGATTTATCTGGAACTCCCATACGTGGATCGTCTTCACCACAGTCCCTCGTTCTTGTCTCTCCCCTTATAAGTAGATAACCCGACAACATCTGACATTCTTCTTGGCCATGTGGAGATCATATTGGGAGAGATGCTTTCTGCATATTCATAAGCTTTACCCTCAGGAGACTCACGGCCTATGCGACTTTACTTCGCTTTTTATAACAATCACCAATGTGGCTCTGTAGAGGGCAGACTGATCATCACAGGAACCACAGTTACTCATATCTAGTGAGATCAGTGGGAACTCTGTCCTAGTGGGAACTCCTATCTGGTGCTGCGTGTCGAGGAATATGGATCTCTTCTCGTTTGGAGGAAACGCCTCCCATACAGGACCCTCTGATGGTTGGTCTACATCTAGGCGAATCTAGATGGCTTAGATGCCGATGGTCTATAGTCTGGGTCCTAATGTATGTGCATCATGATCAGGATAGAAATAATACCGATGACCACATCATGATGCTGGCGGCATCTCCATCTTATGCGAGTCACACGGCATAAACTCCCGCTGAGTGAGGGCACCACATTTTGTATCCACTGGGGCACTCTGCGCCTCTGCGTGGCCTCACTGGGGCATCGCCTACCTTGGAAGCCTCTCTGAAGACTTCTACGGTGTAATCTACGGTCTTTGGTCACTTAGAAATTGCCTCTCGATGTCTGCAAATCAACTGAGGGCACTCTCTAATGAAATATATTTGACCTGAGGTGACCTCATGCCTATCTCTGCCTCACATGGTTCTTGTACTCTGACACATCGGGTGAGAGAATGCTGCGGGGTGCCGCTGCCTGCTGGCGGGCTCTGATCACGACTAGAATAGCTCCTTGACACCCTTTCGGCTCTATATAACCTCTACCCTTCGTTTCTTTTGTTGCGCTCTTGTTGAACTCGTTGGGAAGATGCCGGGTACGCTGCTCTTTTTCTGCCTCTCTCTTACATGATACACCATTGCAGTGCTTCGCCTCCACGCTCTCGAAGCGGCCTCTAAGTCCGGATATGACGCAGGAACCGCTGACGTGGCCCGCCGTTCGGTGTTTGTAATCTGCTAAAAACCTTTTACGCCGGGACACATGGCTGAATATATGGAACCAATGACTGGACGTTGAACTTCTTTCTCTGTTACGTCTGCCGACATGTTCTTTTTGTTTCATCGAAGAACTCTGTTCTTTGAATCTTGTTTCGGGAAAGATCTGCAGTGAACTCTCTATGAAATGACCACTGTTATTTCATGGTTACCTCTATCCGGCATCCCACCAATCTTGTAGCATGTTTATCGTGGAAGCGCGGAAACGGACTCTTTGCTCATGCGGTGTCAAGAACATAACTAAATGAAGGCGCGACACTTCGGTCTCAGCCACTAGCAGTACCTGGATTACCCACGCTGTCATGGCTTTAGCGACCTTCACCACATTTTTCTCTATATTGACTCGGGTTTGTTGATAACTCTCTCTGGTGGCCGGGCATGGAAGGCGTGGCGTGGTCGCTGGCCACCTCTCTGCGCCAATCGTACACAACTCTGTGCTCACAGTCTTCTGCCCGAGCTCTTCTGGTGGCAGATGAATGTGGCCATGACTTTGGGCGTGGTTGATTATGGGATAGTGAAGTGCCTGAGAGGTGTGTAAAACACCGTCTCAGAATTCAAAACCCTCTGTGAGTTGAATCAAGACAACTCATTGGGAAAAACATCCTCTTCATATGACTCGAGGTAGATCATTCTGTGATCATACCGCTTGTTCTCGGTGAGCTTCTTGTGACTTGCATTGTTGTGCATTACGGACTCTGTGACTGCTGACCCATTTTGAAAAAATATCATGTGCTTGTCCTAGTGCAGCTGCCTCAATTATATAGTGTCTGAGCTTTGAAAGATATTACTAGTGGAATGGGATGAAAAAAGTCTATTGATTTCGTTTCTAGGTGTTTGTCATGTCGACGTTGAAAGCGAGCATCAAAAATCTTGGGGAAAGATGGATGATTGATTCCTCCCTATTCTAGTACTGATGACAGGAGAGATCACTTATAGATTTTGTGATGAGTCTTGCGTTCCAGAGTAACATGTTGCTATGGTGATAGGACGCAAACCAGGTGCAAAATTGCTGTTTAAATCGGTTCGTGTTGAAGATTCTATAGAAAAGTTGGCTGTTATGTGGAACAAGATGTGATGACTTCTCATGGGGTTCTAGTTTCCCGTAGTTCGGTCGAGACCTGGATTCACATCAGGGTTTTGGCTTCAGTTTTACGGCTCTTTTAGAATTTTTCATGTTTGAAACGACATTTCATCCTGGAACAAATGGTCCGATTGAGAGAGGACTGTTAAGCGTTAGAGGATATGAGAGCTTGTTGCAGTGGAATTCGGGAGAGTTATGAGGATACTCTATTTGGCACTAGTAGATTCATACTACAACAACTATATCGGCCAGTATATGGTATATACAGCCATTCCTGCCTTATGGTGGGAAATGTAGGACCAATGTCTTTGGGGACAAAGTTAGTGAGGGAGAGATGTGCATCTTGAACTAGTGCAAATCACTTTGAAAGTGAGAAGGTTGTTCGTGATAACTTGAAATCTTAAGAGATAGACGAGAGAAAAGGTTATGCGGACAACGATCTCTTAATAGAAGACTTCTGATGTCAGAGATAGGAACAGGTGTTTGAATTTCCCTTGGAAGAATGTTTGATTTGGAAGGTGAGGTGGCTTAATTAAATTTATATAGGTTTCTGTGGATTGTGAGCCTGGTGGAGACCCAATGCTTACTAAGTTGAAGTTACCCCGAGTTATCGAAGGATTCATGATACATTTCCTGTGTGTCGATATTGAAGTATTCCGGATCTTCATGTGTTAAGAGAGCTGTGATAAACTATGAGAGATTTGGCTTTATGAGAACACGTGGATGTGGTGTAAAGGAACGAGGTGTGGGGTAAGTGATTTCTTTGGTTGAATCCATGGAAGAATCACGGCGACTACTTGGAGCGGAGGAAGTAGATCGCGTGGTATCACGGATATTTACTACGAATAAAGGTACATTCCTTTTCTTAGTTTGAGATTTTTGTTTAGAGATGAAATGTTCTAAAGGAGGATTTGTGCCTTAGATCCGAGAAGGTCTTATGGTACATGTAGCGAGCACATGAGCACTAAGTGTCATTGCCAATATTTTTGAGTTATTGGTTGGAATGGGAATTAATGAAATGACAATTTATGAACTTCGAATTTATTATTGAATAGAGGTTAAATAGTAATTGATCCAGTGGACATAAAAAGGGCATGATGAAAGATATTGTCTTAATTAAATAAACAAGTTGGTTGCAATATTAAAGTCTTGAGGACTTAGTGCAATTAGTATAAATATACTGTTAAGGAGAGAAAGAAAATATGAACAAAATGTCTCATTTTGTTTCTGCCTCATTTAACTAAATGACATAGGAGAGAAGAAGGAGAAAAGAGGAAGAGGAGGAGAGAAGAGAAAGAAGAAAGGAGAAAGGAAAAGGTGTGTTTTTCATTTGGAATCTATGTCCTTTGGTTTATGACGATTTAATGGAGATTAGTGACTGACTCCTTGTGCTGGGTTTTTTGTGAAGGAGTACATTAACCTAGAGTTCTGAAATTTTTATTGGTAAAACCTAGTGGTAAAGAATAAACATGGAATCAATATATTTATATATGATTTTGTAGATGGTGGACTGGGTTGAATTCATAGGATTTTTCACACTGGTTTGGTTATATGAGGGTTCTAAATCACCAATTCAAGGTGTGAGTATGTTTGGATGGTTCCATCGTGATTATTATGAATTATTATGGAATATAAGCGAAGTTTAATGAAATATGTTTTCAAGGGGAAAAGACGGTGTGGTGAATTCGATGATAAATTTTAAGCGGGGCGTGCGGTACCACACAGCGAGCGATCGATGGATGCAAAATCTGGCGATCACGATCTGTATGAGGAATCAAATGATGGTACCGATCGGTGTGCACGATTTACGTGATGCCGAGCCAGTTGATTAACTTCATATTTGAAGCTCGGGTGCACACGATTGTACCAAGACCTTGCAATGATTAAGAAGATTTCCGATTGGAACTGATGAAAAGCGTGGCGTACCTCGTGCGCCACCGGCGATATTACGTCGCAGTGAATAAGTGCTATGAAGTCGTTAAGTTTATCGGTACCTTGGCGTTAATGGCATTGCTCTATTCGTTTGAAGTATGGGTTAAAAAACAGCGGGAAAATTGTGAAATAAATCTTTCAAAGGTTTGTATTAGTGAAAAAATTATGATGTTCTAAACCTATTTTCAAATACTAGTGTTGTATTTTATAAAGCATTTCTTCTTGGTATTTAATTGTGAACCCCAGTAATTTTCTCAAAAGAGGTAAAATCATAATTGGGTCAAAATGAAATTTTGTATTCTCTGATCTATTGGATGATGAAGCAGTGATTTCCCGTTGGAATCGACTCCTTAAATCTAACTACCATGTTGAATTTAAGTTTGAATGTAAGGCGGTGTTGAATTTCTAATTTTGGCTCAAGTATCAGTCGTAAAAATGATATTTGAAGTGACAAGAGGTCACATATCTTATGTACTCATGTGACCTGGTTTTATGGTATTGAAAATGAAATGGATTGTGAGATGCAGCAGCTCGTTATGTCGAAAAATCAAAAAAGGGACATGGAAGGCATTTTGGGATTCTTAATGAATGACAGCGTGTAGTGTTTGTCTGCATAAAGACAAAATAGAAATGTCAGAGAGGGGATCTCCGGTGGGGTGCTGAAGCTATGGGTTTTGATTTTTGGGAGAGAGAAGGACCTCTTCTCTCTAGTTCAGGAGAGATCGACGTCGGGTGTCTGATCAGGACAAGGAAAGTAGCTCACACACATGAGGCCTCTGGCATTGGGCTCGGTTTTGAGGAGTTCGAGCCTGAATCCGTGTGGTGGGTTTCATCTACTTGTTTTTACACTTTTATTTAAGTGTTTTGTGACAATGTTTGAGTTGGTTTGTGAGCCGTGAGGCAGACTTGATCGAATCTTCCGCTTTAGTGAATTGTTGGAATTTTGGAACTTTTGGGTGTGGCGTGAGTCGCGAAGAAACAGTTGGGCTGTTTATTGTTGAAATTAAGCGCGTGATTAGTATTGGTATGTATGGACCGGAAATGGAAATGGAGTCAGTTCCACCTGGAAGGCTTGATATATGGAGGAGTGAATGCAGTGGACAACCCTACTTGCTCTGTTGGGGCCCATGCGCAGTCGATTTTATGAAATGGACCATAAATATCCATGTGTTTTATTTTACTTAGATTGTTTTGATGGGATGACGATTGTTGATCAAAAGAAATATATGGTTAATGTGAACTTCTTATTAATAGTCATCACCAATTATAACAGACCTCTGTTACATAACATTGGAGATGAAATTGTGATTTTAACTAATTATATGAATATAATTGTGTGTGTATGAGCCATTGGAGATGAATTGTATGTTTAGTTCAAGTGAGCTAATTTGGGTGATAGTTTGATATTGTTTTGAATTACATGTAGTGTTGCTGCAGTGAGAATATATACATATTATGAACATATTGGTACCGTGGCGGAAATATGAATGTATTGTTAGCTGTGAAAATGATGGGTTAATCGCGAACGCATTAATATAGTGTCAAGTGCGCTGGAATATAATTTTACTTGGCGCGCCTGAAACTCAATATGAATGAGAATATTGATTTACTCGGTATAACAGAATATAGACACGTGTGTGACTTTGATGATGAGATTGTATTGCTTCAAGTAGATAATTTGCGGTGATGGTTGTGTGTTGAATTACTCCCTTGTGGTATAATTATAGATTTGAGAGAATATAACATAATGATATATTGGTTGAAAATGATTGAAATATATATAGCCATTTCTATCTCCTTGGTAGCCAGTGGGTGAGTGCATGACCCATGAAAGATTGAATGAAAAGCAGCGTTTTTGAAAATTTCGCGGATGCAATTCGAAGAATGGGTTGAAGGCAGTCCGATAGATCATTTGAATGAGGACCATGATACATTTGGAGTTCTCCAACACATGCCTCCGGAGTAGTCCCATCTTTTTACCGATGTGCCCCGATAGTATAACTAAAATATGGTGTTTGAAAGATGTTTTCTCATACCAGCAGCGAAATAAATTAATGATCGGTGAGATAAGGCGAGTTGGTCATTGAACGAACATCTCATGATGGATCTGTAATTTGTGCTTGAATGTTGCTTGAGCATTGCATATGCACTTGGGTGGAAGAAGCCGCCAGGGTGATTCCACTCTTTGAATGCTCACCAGAGATATTATTTTCAGGCCTGGGCGCCTGAAGGCGTACTAATACCCAAAACCTGATTTGAAGAATGGATTGTGACTTTGGTTTAGTTTGGATACATGTATTAGAGAGATGAATCTTTGACTTTTTTAATATATCTGTCGTATAAAATCAAATTATTAACTCTTACAGGCTGAATTGCTCTGGATAGAAGGATTATTTGGATGAGCATTAGTTTTATATATAATTTGAAGTAGAACTTTCATTCATATATGTATAATTGGTTTGCTGGTGAGGTTTTGTATGGGTAAGAGCTCACCATTACCAAAGGAGACTACTCTGATTTTAGTATGTGATGTGGTCTTTGACGTCACAGTGTTTGTATGGAGTTGGGTATGTAAGCCAGATTTAGTTTTGAGGCGTCTGTGTGATTTTGATATGTGTCTCCCATTATTGTAACAATAAATGGTTTTGATTTAACCATGAGCAGAAAACTTAAACAATGGGTTTAGCAAACAACAAATAGTTTGAATTGTCGAAATATGTATATTTAACAAACAATGGTTTTGAATTATTAAGCCATGTTTGAAGCACAGCCAAGCAACAAGAAGAAAGATATTTTCGAAAACAAGCCTAACTAAAATCCTAGTCTTAAACAGCATACCCCGTTCGAGAAATTATTAGGTATGCAGTGGTGTTAGGATATCGTCGCCATTTTAGAATTTACTAATTCGGCAAACTTAGGTCGCCATCATGGCATTTAAAGATATATTGCTTTGTCCAGGTATATAGTTGCCAGTTAACCTTCGAATTATGGTGATGGGGCCTACAAATGATTCCACCATTGCAGGAAAAGGTACTGGTGGGCATCTTTGCGATTCCTTCCACCTAGGTGAAAGCGTGACCCGAGTCATTCTGCAGCGCCTGATCGTCTCCAGGCTCCGTGTTGGCATGATGCAATGACGAAAGGCTTACAGCCAGTTGTAGTTTATAAAACAATCTTGTATTACAAATTTTTAAAAAAAAATCAACTGTGCGCGTACCACGGTTGTGACGGGCTCCATGTTTGACTGCGCAGCAGTTGGCGGGCTCCGTTTATTACCAGCATCACGGTTGAGCCAGAACTTCATGTTTATAAAGAAAAATTTACTTAACTTTTCAAGCAGAAATTGAAAGTTTGTAAACTTTTAATAGAGATTTGAGAAAAATTTGAAAACTTTTACCAATGGCAATAATGGCGCTTGACAAGGCTTACGGAAAATATCGTAAGAAAGTTTCTGGTTGCAGAATATTTTCAGCAAAACATTTTATAAACATACACTCAGCGACTCGTTTAGCTCATTATTTTGTGTTTAAAAACTATTTTCCAGTCTGACCTGACGGACGAGGCAGATTAAATTCTCTTTTGACTTTAGAATTGATCATTATTAATAATATTTATATAAAAAATACTTTGGGGAAATCATTACTATAATAGACATATATGTACATCATATAGTTTTTGTATGAGAAAATGTGTGAGCACAGAGGCTCTATTGGTGATATTGTTAGTTTGCCATATTTGAGGAGAAAGTGTAATTTGTGTGCATATCTGAGGTTGCAGGATATAAATTCATTATTCTTGTGGGCGTCTGTAGAGATTTTTATCGAATCATAGTTGTACTTATGGCGTAAAGCTAATTAACATTAGAGTTTTGGCAAGTCCTAGTGGAGAGGAAAAATTTTATAGGGGTTTTGGCAAACCTGTAAACAGCTTCACGGAATTTCTAATGGGTGAGGTGGTGGGGATTTACAATGAGTAGCTATTTCCTATTCTTGTGTGAGGGTGAGGTGTGTGTTATAAAGAAAGAGATACTAAAGATATTTTTGGATGAGAAGTTCCTGCTACTTGGTACCATTGGGCATTGCTATCTCGAAAAAATTGCACGGGCACGATATTGCATTTTCAATAAACTTGCTATCAAGGTTTGGTGCTTCTCCTAGGAAATTGGAATATTGTATTAAGCATAGTACTTTTCGGTATCTTCAAGTTTTACAACATCTTGTTCCTTTATACTAGAAATCATGAATATATAACTAATGGTATAGATCTGGATCTTTGGCTATATATATAAGTCATCCCGTAATCACTAGGATTATAATTAGTTATATTTTTCTCTATGTTGATCTTCATACCCAATTTCATATGAGTGTAATAAGCAGTTATGATTACCACCTTCTGCGACTCAAAGATTATAGCGTTATATGAAACCGAGAATGTATGGTTTGCAACCACGATACAACATATTGTGGTTGTGTAGGTGCGATAGAGTGACACGCCCCCGTGCAACTACGAGGATAATGACTTGTTCACCTGTATTGGGACGGCGAAACTCCAGATTTTAATTACCACGCGGTAACTCTCGGATCGATGGATCGACTTTTTTCTTCTCTCGGACCATGACTTTGGCCAGGAGGCGTGAGAAAATCCCACTTTTCTTTTCCTCCTCCCCTCGCTTTTTCTTTTTATATTGATTTCTCCTCTCTCTCTTGGCCTTTCTTTCCCAACTTCATTCTCCTCTAAATTGATCCAAGGAGTGGAAGTTTCCCTTATTTCCCCAATAACTTACCTTGTCTCATTTGTTTTTCATGTGGTTTCTTATTTCTTGTTTTTATCTTTCCCATTATATTTCCTCCTGCCGGGGCTTGGAGAAAATATAGGCCATTCACACAAATTACACATGTATGCCATGTCCTCCCCTATGAATGCCAGTGGGTCACGAGATATTTGTGTATGCTGTGACCTCTGTCTCTCAGAAAAAAATTCTTTCATTTTACGTCTGGAATCAGTGGAAATTAATGGTGAATTAGATTCACATGATTTGCGGTGAAGTCCATCTGTCATCGGATCTAAAACTAGGTTCAACAGTACCGTTTTACCATTTTTTAGAAGACAGTGATTTTTCATGCTTTGGGTTTACGATCCCTTTAAGATTTTAGTACTCAGACTCATGACTTCTGATCGGAGTCAACATGTGGTTTTTCTTTTTCTCTGTCTTGATAATCTTACATTAGTCAACCTCAATATTGAGTGTTCTCCTTTGCTTTATTGGACAATAAATATATTCAAGCTAGTTAGTGTTGTTAGTTATATCTTTGATTACACGTAAAGTAACCTTAAATATGTAATATATATATTAATGTACTTTTAAGTGAGTACTACAATTACTATAAACAAAGAGGGTGTCACCCAATGGACCTCTAAATCAAATAAATAAATAATTATTGTTTTTATAAAAATAATTACTGAAATAGAATTGAATAATCACATCTGTTATACTAATAATAATCACATATAAAATTCATATATAATAATTATATTCTACAATTTATAATTTTCATAACATAGATTGGATCTACTTTTATATTCTTATAGTTTTTTCGATATATTTATCCCATCCCTAGCCACCCCACCCTTATTTATTTAAACTCTTATATTAATATTATAATTCATATACTGTATAAAAATATATATTTATGTACTAATTAATCATCTAATAGTAATAAATGTTATATTCAATAATTTTATAGGTATTTATTTTTAAATAATTCTTATCAGATTGATTTTAACTTAAGAGTGTTATTAACACTAATTTAAAATAGATTAATTTTTAATACAAAAATACATTCTCCTATCTATAATAGTGTGTATAATATTATAATACAAGTAATTCTAAATTTTACTAATGTTGCATATAAAATTTATTTTCTTTTGTATTTACAAATATGGATCTGTGTTTTATGTTTTAAATTTTATAGAATATTAAAATAAATTCTAAAATAAATAAAAATGTTACCTGAATAAACAAAGTATCATATTAACATTATTTACTTAACATATATATATATATATATATCTATATATATATCATATATATATAAATATATCTAAAATTACTTTTTAAGGAATGTAAAGTATAATATGATAATGTTAATATTTTTTTCAAGATATTATTAATTTATTACCTAGAAGTAACAATAATATATAAATATATTTAAGTATAGTATAAATGTTAAGTTTATTTGGGTTTTATTATTGATTATTGTTGCACAAAAGACATATATTAAATCATTTTAATAAAAATGTAAAAAATAATAATATAAATATTTTTAATATATAACTCTTACTACCTATATCTAGTTTTAAGTAAATAATGGTAAAAATTAATAATATAATTTTGTTGAATGGCTTGAGAAGTTATAACATGTGTTTTCTTATTTCATTATTATAATATGTAGTCAGCTCTTTTTATCATTTTGTTATATTAATATTCTATAAAATTTTAAAAGCCTAGTAAATAACTGTTTTCATGCCGCGACAAATATCTGTCAAACAAACAATTACCTGTTTTATTTTTTTATGAATTGAAAACTAATTGATAAGTGATTACATTTTTAGTACATATAAAATCAAATTTAAAAATTATTGGGTTGGAAGGCAGCATCTCATTTACCTGGTTTAGTCATGAAATTAAAGCGTACCATTTTAAATAGTTTAAGAAAACCTGTAGGGAGGGTTGAGGCTGACACCTTTTTCAACATTAAATTTCCTAATAAAATTAAGATTCAAAACCAATTCGAACCAGAATCAAAACTAATACAAGAATTAACAGATTTGTGGTTTAGAGAAAGTATAAAATTATGAAAAAAATAAAAATGGAAAAAATCTGAGGTAATATGGAAAGATTCTAGATATGATTGTAACAAAATCAGGCTGAAAATTATGGATTGAATCCTATAATTCCTTAAAGAGCAGATCAGAGTGGCTTGAGTGAATAAATTTTACAAGGACATCAAAAAAAAGAAAATTAAGATTGGCTAAACACCAATTTCTTTGGGTTTAGCCTTTTAGAACGTAAAAATCCATTTCATTTATTTAAATTTCCTTCATTCTCATCCCACCAATTTAAATTAGATGGGTTTGTCGTGAATAGGAAATTCCCCTTTATACCTACATATCGTTTAGCTTTATTTGTATTTGTTTATTTTTAAAATTTGTTTTACTTTTTATTATATTAATTAATAGATCTTATAAATAAATGAAATCTATAATTTTATATTTTATTTTATTCAAAGAAATAATTTTATTATAAATATTGAATAAAATAATAAATTTAAAACATTTTTATATAATTGATGCTTAAGTTAAAGACTAAATACTGGATTAATCTCAAACTTACTAAAACCTTAATAATTACATCCCGTGACAAGGATGTGAGAAAAACTCGAAAAAACATTCTTGTTACTATCCATCTTATGATATAAAAAAAAAAACATATCTTGTTGTATCCCTATCTTAATATCTTCACAAAGTTTTGTCTTGATTGATGATTATTACACCAAAAAATACTTTTGCTGCAAATACCTGAAAGAAAAATATTCAGTAAGTAGATAAATTTGCTCAGTCCAGAATAGTTACTTTAGTTATTGTCAGATACGTGGGATTTGCTGAGAGGCGTTTCCCATGAAAAAAGAAACGCCTAATTCCCAGATACGTGGGATTTGCTGTTTGATATTGCCATCCGTTCCTCATAGTTGTTGTAAGATTTTGATAATGTTTGATATTTGATATTTTGGCGATTCTTTATATTTCTTCCACAGTTCACAGAACCGAAGATACAATAAAAAAAGAAAGCAGAGAAGAGAAAATATGATCCGCTAGCCCGGTCCATGGAATTCTAACGGTTTGCATCTTACACGGTCCATGATTTCGTAAAACAAACAACATTGAAGGAGATGACCTTGAGCTGAAAAATGGACAAATGGTAATACTAAATATTCATCTCTTTCCATTGATTTGTCCTACTAAATCTTAAATATCTTTCCATACATTTGTCCCAAATTCTTCTTCACTTTTATTGCATAATTTTATTTATTCATTCATTTTTTTTTTTATTTGTTTAATTTTAGTTTTGTTATGAATTTTTTTTTGTGGTGTAGTTGCTCATGCTGGTATACTTGTCGAGCAGTTATTGATTTCTTCTATTACCAGTAGAGCAGTTTCTTCCATACCGACCTTTGCGGTCTACACGTGGGCGAAGCTCATGAAGCTTCTATTTTCCTTTTACTGCATCATGATTCTCAGTATCTTGTACCAGCTTTTTCTTTTTACCCGTAATCATTGTAAGTCCGTTTCTTTTTATTAAAATCTAAAGGGTTCTCTTATGTTCCATGATATCTCTATGGATATTATTTCAGTTTCAGCCTCAGCAATCACTTTGTTGTTTTTGGCCTTTGTGAAACATTGTTCCTAGATAGAAATGAGAAGACAAGCGGGATGAGGTGCGAGATTACTATCATATATAATTATTCTCCCTATTTGAATCTGTTTTGTTGGATCTGAAATCACTTTCTTTGTTATGTTTGTAACCTAACAATTAGAAAAAAAACACAACGGGTGTTGAAGTTGTGAAGAGAAGAACTATAAATGAAGGAAAATTTGATTGGATTAAATTAAATAAAAAATTTATTTCTCTTTGCTTTTTGCAAAGAGATCCTCTGATACCGCACCAAATGGTCACATTCTCTTGAAACATGACATCTACATAGTACATACATATTGATGTTGGTTTTTCAGAACTTTGGCTCCTCTCTCTACCCTCCTCTCTATCTTTTGGTGAGAAAGAAAATATCTCTCTTTCTCTCTCTTTTCCAGTGAAAATAAAAACCAAGAGTTTGGATTCTTCTACAAAAACGATTTTGAAAACGACCCACAATGGGTTGTCTCTGCTTGCTCTCTTTGCTGGTGGCAACATGAGGGCATATAGGCAAACTCCTTTAGGGCAAAAATAAGAACTTCATTGTTTTTGTGTTTTGTTTACTCAAAATGACTTCATTTTTATTTTTAACTTAAAATGACTTCATTTTGATTACCCGATATCAGGATTATTTTAAGCTCAATTTTGGAAGTGGACTTTAAGGGAAGCAATGAAGGGACATGCGTGTCAGGGATGTGTTTCAATTTAGAGTATTCTAAGGGACCTAGTAATGGCTTTACGATTTGAAATTAAATACCCTTAGAAAAGAAAAATGGCGTTTGAAATTTAACTTTTCTCCATTTGACCTCCTTATAAAAAAAATATACCACTCCCTCAATATTATTGCACCTTTTAAAAGTAAAACTTTCTTTCAAAGAAATATATATATATATATATATATATATATATATATATATAATACACACATGTAATATAACAAGGAGCATTTTTGTACATGGGTCATTCTTCAAGCATATTATGGAGAAGGTCTTTACAGAGAAGCATTAAGGAATTATTTATGAGGTTCTTCAGCAAGAATGACACTTTAAACAAAATAATTCCTTGAAATTCGAGATGATAGCAAGCTTGTTTTGGAACCAGGTTAAGTTGGCTGCCACAGGTATGTTGGAATCTTATATAATATTATATTATGTTTCTTCCTTTATAGATGTTTTGTTTCTTAGAAATGAGGGTCATTTAATTGTAAGAGTAAATGAACACACATTTGTAATGGTGAAATAATATTATAACTATTTAAATTTTTTATAGAAATGATAAATTTTCCTTGAAAAAATTATGTATGAGGATCTGTTATATATATAAAATTATCTTATATATAAACGCACTTACCAAATGCAGGAGGGGTTCTGGTTTGTATTTTAGGCTGCCTGATATATCTTGAGTACATTTTTTTGTAGGGATGTTTGGTTGTTACTATTTAAAATAGATTCATGTTATTTCATATGGGTTATGTTTGAAAGATAAGTGAGCATAAGATGTTTATTTTGAGCTCATTATAACCTTCTGCTTTATATATAGAATTGTGGAAATGATAATATGAGGGTGCTCCATATCTTTGTGGGAGGAAGCCCACAATCTGGGAGATGTTTCATCTTTAGTTGAGATACCTTTATTGTTTCACTAAGCAATGTTTTTAAAACTCGGATGTGTGACAAGATTGATCAGTTTGTTGACTAGTGATATTTCGATCCAGTTATGAGTTTGACCTCTCCATCGGTTTATTAAAAAACTATGAGCATGAAGTGTTTTATTTTAGTCATGCAGATTAGGTTTAAACATTTGTTCATAGCCAACTTCCCTTTTAGATGGTCTCACTCTTATGTAGGGTTTGTACAGAAGAGCTAGAAGCGTTTTCTAAAATGGAAAGACCCACTCTTTTCCCTGGAACAGCAATAAATAATTCTCTAGATCTCAGACCAACCAAAAGCGGAGCATCTTTGTTGGATATCTCATGAAGTATCGATGACTTCTTGTTTCTGGTTGAATTTTGAACGGTGAACTATTTTATATATTTTGATTCGATAAGTTCCAGCTGACTCACCTACAGACGAGATTTTTATAATCTGGAAGTTAAATATGTTTTAATTTAAGTTAGTTTAAAATAGATAATTATAAAAAAAAAAAAAATATACATTGTTTCGGAAGGCTGAAAGCGGACAGATGAAAGAGATGGCACATGACGCAATATGGGCCATGTATCAAAATTAAAGAAAAAATAAAAAAGAGGAAGAAAGATAATAACGAATTAAAGAAAGAATAGCGAGCAGAACATATTGTGGGAAAGCCTCAGAGAAAAATCTAATTTTAAAGAAAAAATGGTAAATGGTAATTTGGTCAAAACCAAAATTTTCTAGATCTGGATAATGTAGCGATTTCACTGTTGGAATCGATCTCATGAAGTCTAGCTAACGTCAATTATGTGAATTCGAGATAGTCAAATTATGCGAGGCCTTGCCGTGTCGAATCTTGTCTGCGGGTTTGAAGCGATAACGTAAAAGTCTACTACATATACCCATATGACACATGTTACATGATTAGTTGATGTGTTGGAGATGGGTGCCGTTAAGCCATGTGTCAAAAATCAAATAGTTAAATGAGAACACAAATGAATTATTATATGAAAGTTAAATATTATGAACCTGAGAACAAATAGTCTTCTTCTTCATTTTTTAGGCTGTCGGTAGAAAGCGTTTTGTGGGTGTTTGGTTTGAGTTTTAGAGAGAGGAGAGTATGGCTTCTCTCTACCAGATTTCCCATAGTTCGGACCTTGGTTCTGAAGCCAGGCTGCAAAGTCGATTTAAGCGAGGTGAGGGCATCTGCGTGGACAGATTTAGTAGTCCGACAACTCCAAGTGGGTCTTCTCCTGCCACGTATTCTTTGGCTGAACCTGTATGCATGGTTAGGGATATTACGGGGCTTGAATTATGGCTATGTTCTTCTGTTTGAAAATACTTGGAAGGCAAGTGAAGATCCCCTGATGTGTGAGCTTTGAGCGTTATGTCGAACCTAGGGTTTCCTTTGCGTATTGTTGTGTATTTTGGGTGATTCAAATAGAATTACTTGATTGGTTAATTAGTATGTGAGAGGCTAATTTTGAGGTATTTATTATTTTATAAATTAGATAACATGATTTATATTTGAGTTAATTATCTGTTGAAGTATATATGTTTTATATATTCAGCATGAATTGTCTAGAGTTGTGTATGAAAGAATTAATATGTTAAATGCATGAAGTTAAATGTGTTAACATGATATGAATCTCTCAAAAATATAATTGTGTGTAAATATTATCGTAATTCTGGTAATTCTCAGTGACCTATTTTGATGTTGATGTGAATTAAATATATAACATGTCATGGCATGTATGTAGAACTGTTAATATGTGTGTAAAGTGATATATTGACACTAATGTGGTTTGAGAATGGTCATAAATGCATTTTCATATGCAGTGAACCTAGAAAAATTAGGTGTGAGTGCACAACATATGGAGAAGAGAACTTTCACAAAAATGATGTTTTTTTCTTAGTTGGCTTTAGGCATGTCTGAAAGTCGGTGGTGGTGGCTAGAGATGGGATTGGGTATGTGGACGTTCAGTAGGATAAATATACATAGTGTGTTTATGTGTGAATCATTTTCGTAAACCCAGGTGGGAGCTAGTCTAAGTAGGAAATTTCCGCATCTTGGGCATTGCTCCTTGCCGAAGAATATTATTTTAGGTGCGGTGATCGCACTCAGGTGTTGGCCCTTGCCACGTTCGCGACCATGTTCTTGGTATGCAGCGTGACATGTGTTTGTGCTTTGCTGACGAGTGCCGCCTGGCGTGGTACTCGGTAAACCCGCATCGTTTGTCGCGTCGACCGACGCCCTCTAGGCGGGTCGCGATGAGTGAGTTAGCGATGACTCACGATCGGAATAGAAGAATTTTTTATTTACGTACCGATTCTGGACTGCAACGATCCCAAACATTTACGCGCACTCGGTCCACAGGTACGGACCGGTATCCCCTAGGTCACTCATTGCCCGAAAATAGCACCATTAAATGGCTTTTAAGCTATGGGATAACATCGGCAGGACCAATACACCTTTTGAAATTTGTTAAAACTCACGTTTGGTCTCTATGAAACTCTGGCAAGTGAGAGACACACCTCTTACTCAGAAGCCAGGCTATAAACGATTGAGATCTCGAGAAAACCAGAAGAATGAGGGCTACCTCTGCTACCTGCTTCCTCTCACTTCTCTCTCTCTCTCTCTCTCTCTCTCTCTCTCTCTGCATCTCTTTCCCTTTTCCTCCCCTCTCTGGGTTTTGCTTTGTGGCATGCTCCCAGTGGGATGTCTCTTGCCATGTGTCACCTCTGATAGCTCTCTTTAGATTTAGTTATCCGCTATATAAACTTTAGTTCCAATCCCTTTAGGTGAGACATAGTCATCCATGGACTTTTGACTTTCCTACATTGACTTTATGACTCAATGTGAGCCCTCTAAACGAGTGCACAAGTATCAGGAGTGTCACTCGTTACTCAGTTATCAAACCGTGTTAGAATTCACTATCAGGGAATTAGGATAGGGTAACTAGATTTCGCGATGGAGTTAAATGGTGAAGTCCGTTCGGCTAATAAGAATCAAAGAAAAATTTGATTTTTCAAATTACGACCCCACCCTTTTCGCAAATTTGAAAGATTTTTAGCAGTTTCTGACCATCTGCGCTGTTATTAATAAAATTATCGGAGTTCGTATTTTCACAAAAATCGATGAGTCTCATTTTGTTAGAGGAGCCTACCCGATATTATTTGTATAAATATATCTATGACCCGTCGAAGATTCTCCTGTGAGGTAGTAATAGCCACACGGGGGTCCATCAACTCCATATCACAATCAGCTCTGTTTGAGCGGGGCCAAGATCGGCGATTCGGTAGTCAATCGCCAACGAGGTCACCCGTTGATCTAGTTACGTTGGTTGAAGCGAATGGGTGAACACGCGAATCGTGGGGCAATGGACGGCGGTGGAACAATTGAGCGGAAGTCGTTCCACGGAACCAACCGATTCGATGGCATACTGTTAAAAAAATTAGAACAGCGACGTGTTTTTGGTGTTTTGTAGCATCAAAAGCGATGTGAGATCTTTGATACTCATATCACAAGAAAATTTAGAAAAGTCACCACCCACACTCATTCGTGGTTCTGACTTCTCGACCTTACCTAAATCCTCTCTTTTGCACTTACGGCGAGGATAGCAACTTTGTGATCATTTGACATTTTCGTTATCATTTACCGATGTCGACTTTGTTTGAGAATCAAGTGAGTCGAGTGTTTGATTGTTTTCTATTTTCGATTTCAATATCCCATCTGTCGAATGAATGTTTAAGGAATGTTTGTAGATGATTTCATATTTTATAAAGAGAGTTTCTAAGCATGCAATCTCATGATCTAAATGCATGTGTTTTGAAGATGTGAAACTAAGCATCGGGGTTATATTTTTATGGTTGTCTTAACGTGTTCAAATCAGGGTTCTTTTTGTTTTGATCGATTAAATTTGGGGTTCATTTAATTTGTAGGCTAGGTGTTTGTTTTATGTACTAGGCTTTCAATATGGATGTCTTATGTTGTTATCGTATATTAATGTATTGATTTCATTGACTTCCAATATATTTCATATGTAATCTCTTTGGAGAGTCCCAAATATTTTGAAATAAACTCCATAAAAGCAGGTTCTTTGTGTTGTGGTTGGACCATTGAAGTTCACCTGTATTTTTATGTAAGGTGGGCGATTTTAAGAAATCACCCCATAGGTTGCACAAATAGTGGATCCCATAGGGGTTCACTATTGAATAAATTCTAGATGAAACTAGTCTTTGGAAGGTTTTTTTAACACTATTGATTTGGAAAACCTCTGTTGGCCTTTTGTGATATGACTTTTTTTCCCTTTTCTTTCAAGGATTTTTTTGAACATAGCCTATTGAGAGTTTCAATGGAAGAGAGAATCTTTCAGTTCAATATAGCCATAAGTAAGTCTCCATTAAGAGCTCCGTATAATTCCACTAGTTACAGTTTCAATCGACATCATTTCATTCTAGACTAAAATGAAATAAGGAATAGAGTTGAGTCCTGGATTAAATCATTAAGTCCACCCATGACAAAGTTTAGTCGATTCTCAGCCTAAATTAATACAATAATTAAACGCAATTAAACTGAAACATGCTCAAAAGGTTTGGCAATATATTTATGACCTTGAACACAAAAAAGATATTCAGTTAGGTTTTTATGAATTTCTGCTTTCAGGCACATTATTCTAAGTTCAATCTTCACTATTAAACATCTTCTTCATTATTTTCCCCTTCTAAACTTCTTTTTCATTGGTACTTTATTCGTGTTGGGATGACTATTATAAGTATTTATGATATTACTGTATCTCGAAAAGACCCATTGTTTTCTTGCTTGATTGTAGTTACTTCATTACATGTACTTTGATTTGACACAATATTGGTTTTGTTCCTTCTCATACATCACTATGTTCAAACTTTACTTTTGAAGATCATGAGCATTTGTTTATATGTTTTATCATCTCATTTATAGTTTCATATCAAACTAGCTAGCTTTTAAAATTCATTCTACCCTCTAGAATGTAAAGCAACCACATTGGTTTTGTGTTGATGGTTTGTTTTTTATTCTTTAGAATAGCATTTGAAGTGAGAACTAGCATATTGGTTGTCGCGAGAGCTGGAGTATCAACACGCACTGGCCCACAGCGCTCCTACGTGTAAATTAACACGAAATTAGGAAATAGCATGCGCGTGTGGAAGCGGCGTCGTTGATTGGATAATTATTTAAGTTGATTTCAGGTGGTAGTCAGTCTTCGATGAGCCATGGTGAAATTACATGATTGGAGATTTGAGACCAGTCGTTAGAAGTTCGTCACCAAATTTTCCTCTGACGGGGTATTTTGATAGCGGAGGTTCGAAGCTTTACGTGATAAAGATTGGGTGGTAGGGTGAGACCGACCGCTGATGGAGTTTCTAATGAAACCGTAAAGCCTAGCCCTATAAGTTTGATCTCTTCTATGGCTCGATACCATGCGAAGAAAAATCCCTCAGACTTTAGCTGGTTACAAAAGTGAAGAACATACATATTTATATATGGAGTGACTGAGAAAATAAGAAGCGAAGTTAGAGTCATTAAACAAGAAAGGAAAGAGGAAAGATTCACGAATGGATTAGGAAACTAATATATGATAGCAAATAGATTGTAAAACTATATTTGGCGTATGGATGCAACTTGTGGAGTGCATTGCTGTAGTAGAGTGTATTGAACATGTTGTATTTCAGTTTCATTTCATCTATGATGTGAGATAAATTTGTTGTTTTTTAACCTACATTTTGCATCCTATACCAAGCATTGTGATCTATCATGGTTATGCTCTTGCCTCAGACAAGATGCCAAGCTATTCTTTGTTGTTTATTTCTTTTGATTGGATAGATAAGATGCTGAACTCATGAAGTCAAGCTTAATCAACCTAATTATATATTCAGAGGGGAGGTAGATTGACCATAAGTAAATTTTAATTGATGCTAAACAATGCAATTGTAAACTTGAATGAATTTACGCAAAATAAATAAATACAGCTAAGACAAGAGAGGAACAAAAGCAAAAAAATAGTGGTTCATCAACTGCCTCTATTCACTTTCTCTAGGTCTTTCCCAAGTTTGATGTTTTTCGCTGTCAAAAGAGCTTCCTCATTAAAGCTGGTAAGTCTTGTACGTGGTTGGGTTCCTAATAGGCCTTTACAATCTTTTTAAATGTTTTCTTAAATATTCAATAAGCGACACGAGGAATATATGGTAAGAATATATTCAATAAATACAACTTTTAGCTTAAGGGTTGGTGCAAAGAAAATGTTGCTAGACAGGATTTCATGAGTGGGATTTTGTAAATTTTAAATGAATTTCTTTGATAGATAAGAGCCACACAACTTTATGGGACCACTTACCCACTTGTTAAGGTCTAAAGGCTCTGTAGGTGGGTGTTCGGTTTCAGACTAGAAAGTTATGTTGGAAGGGCTCTTTAAAAGGAAGAAGACTTTTAAGCTGCGCGTGTGAATAAGGGCTCACCTTCGATGGGATTAAGTTCCGATACCTTTGCCTTTGATCTTTGTATAAAGCTAACAAATGAGAGGCTCTTTGAAGGCTTGTATGATTCTTAATGAAGTAAATCCTTTGTTTTGGATTACTGTCTAGGGTGGGAGAGAGGACTTGCAATTGAAAACTCTTGTCCTTGAGACAGGTGTTGACTTAAGGGAAGGCCAGATTGTTTTAATTAATCGATGGGGATGTGGTCAGGAAGCCACAGAATTAACAGGACAAACTTACTTAGTTGCTAGAGATGAGTGGTGAGAAGGCTTTGGTTCCAAAGCTGTTAGGAGCCAGTGAGTAAAAAGCCTATAATCCTTCTTTTTTTAACAAACTTATATGGTTCTTTTGGGGTTTTTGGGTTTCTTGGTGGATAAGATAAGAAATTTGCTGCAGTACTTGTAGTTAAGGAGATTCAAAGTTGGAGCGAATGTTGGATTTGATGTAGTTAAAACAAAAAGGAAAAACCAAAAGCGTTAGGAAGGAGGTGGTTTGTAAGTGATTATCTAGTTATGTCTCTCAGGTTGAGGTGGTTCACATTATTAGTCAGTAGACGAGGAATAAGTGGTGAGTGTTGGCCAAGTCTTTGAAGTGTCTATTGTTTTCGCCAGTTGTTGGTTGAGGTTGGCTTCTTTGTTTATCTGACTTTAGACTATGTCTTCCGTATTGTGGGAGGTGGTTTTGTTGTCTCTTTCCTTCTTTTTGTTGCTTTGTTGTACTGCCCGTGTAGTGGCATCTTTTCTAGGCGCATATGTCATTTGTGTTTTTGCACCTCAAGGTCTGGGCTTTGGATGATCACTTGAAGGAGTTCAGCTCTCTTCTTAGTATGATTGAATATACCATATGTCGAAACACATTGATGCAAATCATAAGCTTTGAGTAGGAGTTCCTTGCACATGAGTTAATTTTAAATATATATCAGTTTTCATTAATGTACTTGAAGGAAATTGGTTGATGGGCCTCCCAAATTTTGGGATGCTAACCTTCTCTCTTACTCAAAAAAAAAAAAAAAAAAAAAAAAGAGTGTGATGCCTTTATGATTTTGAATACCCTTTTTATTTTTGAAAAATTAGTTTTCATTAATTTCATATTAACATCACATGCTATCCAATTTTTCTTTAAAAAGGAATTGAAAGGTCAAGACTTTCACAAGAAAGAGAGCAAAGGCCTCTTAATTCAATGTACCTAGACTAGCTTTTACTTAGGCCTAAAGATAAATAATTTTACCTACTTAAAGACTTGCTGTGAAGTAAACTAGTCTCTTGTTTTATGATCCCCAAATTTGTTTGGAGCTTTTTCTATGTAATGCAATTCTGCAGTAATTTATCAAGCGTCGTCTTTGGCATTAAATTTGTAATATACTATGTGGTGGCATGTTACAGACCTTTAATTCATCTTGCGATAATGGATTCTTACGCCCTGACTCACACCTGGCTTTGTAGACATTAGTGACATAATATGAAGAAAATAGACATTTCATGGATAATAAAGAAAGCGAAAACGAGTTATAGTGACTCCTCTTCATCTTATTGAACTTGAAGCCTTAGGATGTTTTATTTGTGTGGAAAAAATGTGAAGAGAATTGTTTTCATATTAGGACACTTCTGTGGAAATATCATGTGTATAAAAGGAAGAAGGATATTTTCTCTCCACTTTCATGAAATTATAAATGGAATTTTTTTCTTTAGAAAGTTGTGGGGATGTTTGGAAACTTCATTCTCATGAGGTTAATTGCTAACAGTTAACATTTTCTTGTAATAATTTTTCTTCTTTCTCTCTTTTTTTCCCTTAAACTTCCTGAGGAACTAAACGCGTGGTGTAATAAGGTTGAAAAGTACCTTCTGTAAAAAGTTTGACTTTTCCCTGGACTTTTCCATGACTAACCAAATAAAGAAATGTTGGCACCTGTTTGTTTTACTTATTTCTTTTCTTTATGTTTCTTATAAACAATTACCTCAATCCTTCCAAACTGTATATTTTAATATGAAAAATGTTAAAACAAAAAAATTAGCGAATATTTTTTCTCATGTTTCAGAACAATATATGAAGGTAAGAAAGGAGATGTAGAAGGCAGAGGCGGGAAGGATGATAAGGTGTCCTCATTTCTTTCTTTTTTGAAAGCTTTGCCTTGCCTGCCTAAACTCTCTCTTTACAATTTGGTTTTGCCAATCCTATTCACAAAGCTCTTTCTTTCTTTTGGCTCAATGTTGAACCCTGCCTTTCTACCCAAAGTCATGATGTGAAAGGTCCTTTTAATCTTATATGAACTTTTGACATCAAGGTACAAAAGTTGGAAGTCAAATAAGTTTTTTCTTGATATTTTTTGATTGATAAATTTTTTTAATTCTTGTCCCACTATTTAGACAGACTTGAGATCCCCTCTTGCTTCTTGCAACATATATAGGCAAGACCTTAGTAGCGAACTTTTGAGGACTTTCATTTTGAATCGATTGAATAATGCATTGAAAATGTGATGATATGAATTAGAACCTTATATATTTTTTAAGATGGAACTTTCACTTAAAACATTAGTTTATAAACATAAAGGTAAAAACTTTCAAGATGACATTACATAAAGGTACTTAGCAACACATAACTAGTTATCAAAAGAAAAAAAAAACACATAAAGTACATATCCCAG